>VWYH01002909.1:83216-107782 GCA_013399365.1 Pampusana beccarii | reverse complement strand
GGGGAATCGGGGGCCGGGCGGTGAGGAGCCGCCTCCCGCCGGTCCCGACGGCTCTAACGGGCGGTTTCCCCGCAGCTGCTCCGTGCCGTGCTGCAGGACCCACAGGGGTGAGTGACCGGGGGGCCGGGCGGGCCGCAGCGCTCCGCCCCGCCGCTAACGCCGTGTCCCCCGCAGAGCGATGCGCGCCGGAGCCGCGGCGGGAACCGGAACCGGAGCGGCCGGGCGGCCCCGCTGTGCAGCGGGCAGGTAGGAGCGGCGGGCGGGCGGGACGGGTGCGGGGCGGCCCGGGCCCCTGCAGCTCCGTGTGCTCGCCCGCAGGCGGCCCCTGGTCGGTGGAGGACATCCTGACGGACGGGGACGAGCAGGACCGCGTCCCGCTGCACCGGCTGCGGCTGCTCGGTAACGGGGATGGGACGGCTGGGGGTGCGGGGTTGGCTGCAGGGCGAGCAGAGACACTCGGGTTTCCGTGAATTGTTTATGGACCGTTGCAGTTCATCCCAGTCCTGCACCTCACCGCAGGGCCTCACAGGTTTAAGTATCAGATACCCAGCCCTTCACTGCGTCTCTTTGAAAGTTCACATGCAAAACAAGGGTGTTCTCAACTGCGTTTGTAACCGAGGTTCGTACTATTTATCTTTTTTTTAAAACGAAGGGGAATCGGAAGAACTGAGAGCCTTGCTTCTGAATCCACATCTCAGGCAGCTACTACAGACTCTCGATCAAGCAGAAGATAAAAGCTCCCTCATGAAAAAGTACATGCAGGAGCCGTTGTTTGTGGAGTTCGCAGACTGCTGTCTGGGAATTGTTGAACCTCCGGAGAAGGAGAACGTTCTTCCTGAGTGAGCTACTTTGGGAACTTTTTTTTTTTCCTTGAGACTTTTCTCCCTCTGACAGAAGAGGTTTGACAGCGCATGGATCTCAGTGCTGTAATTTTCAATTTAGAGTTGATACACAGTGACATAGTGTTGGATACGAGGAATTCAACTTGATGTTCTGTGGACTTGCTCTCTCTTGGTACAGAAATACTGTCAGCCACTGGAAATGTTGCTTTCCAACAGCAATATTAAAGCTATTTGCATTTATTTTAATCCACAAACCAATTTGAAATGTTTTTGTTAACTAAACCTCGTTGCAGATGCTCAGACACCTTTACAAGGTATTTAACAGTTTATTTAACAGTGATACACAGGAGAGCTGAACATTTTCAAGACCCATGCGAGCAACAGGGACGGAGCGGAGCGGCTCTGATGGGAGCCGTGGCAGAGGTGACGCTGTTGACTCGGTAGTGCTGGAAATGCGTGGCAGTGGTGAGCGTACGTGTGGTTTGGTCCTATAGATAAAAGAGTCCAGTTTCGCTTTTCCCTGAGACATCTGCCCGTAGTGTTAGGGTTGGCTGCTGCTCCCTTGGCCGCAGTCAGAAGTGCTGTGACGTTACTGACCGCTCAGCAGGGGCACTTGTACCTCCAGCGAGAATCCAGCACGCACCAGAAATATTTGCTGTATTTGCTGTCTCGTTACCAGCCTCTTCCTTCTCCCAGGTAGTGCCAGAAACATTCAGTTCAAGTATATATTGCTTAAAGCACTTGATTATGTTGAGTGTTTTCCTAGTACTGATATTTCCTCTAATATGCGCATGTGTGCGAGCAGAGGAATGTCCCCCCTCATGCATTCTAAATTTGAAATATATTATGCGTACAATGCATCAATACAGAAAGCTCTGAGGTAGCAGCAGATCCGGATGTTGAGTAATTTGAAAGCAGCAGCTTGCAGAGGGTCCTTCCCTGAGGGAAAAAGTACAGCGTGTGCAGACAGCCAAAACCTACGTTGGCAGGAGGCTTTTTCTGTCCAGTAAAATCTGGTTAAAGCCGGTGATGGAATAGGCAGCCGTATGGGGGCTGACGTTTGCGTAGTGCAGGGGAGATTTCTTACAGTGGAACTTAATAGAGCCCTGGAAGGAAAAGAGGTGGAGAGGTCAGGTGATGGTTTTGCCACATTCGGAGCTAATTTTGCTATTCAAACTTAAGTAGCGTCACCCTTGGGAACGGAAGGCTGCAGCTGGAGAGCAGACCACAGTTCGGGTTCCTCAACTCAGGGCAGCTGAAACGTGCTGCCAACCGGAGCGTGGGAGGTTTGTTACCTGCGGGAGAGCTCTGACGGAGGTGATGCCGCAGCCCAGGAAGCAGCTTTCCACCTTGCAGCAGCCGCTCTCGCGGAGCACTCGCAGGCTCGTCAGCAGTGACAGGGACAGGTCCCTGCGCAGCCCCGGAACGGTCACGGGGGCAGCAGCCAGGACGAGGCCGAGCGGCCAGAACTGAGTTACCGTGGGCAGCGGCCAAGGTGTTTCCCAGGAGCAAGGTGGTTTGGCTGAGGTGACTGTAGCTCCACGAACTGAGAAAAACGCCTTTTCTTCACCCTCGTCCAATTCTGCTGCTGCTAATGCAGCCATTTTTGCCTGATGAAGAGATGCAGAACAATATTCTGGAAAAAGATTCTCAGACATCTTGAACACAACATAGAACTGCAAAACTAAGAGTCTAAAAGAGAGGGCATCTTAAAGGAGACCCCCACATCACCCTTTGGGACATTTTCCCATTTTATGAAGGTAAGGAACGAATTTATTCTGCAGTCTCTGCGCTGCCACCCTGCAGAAGCAGCTGTACAAGACTGGCATCCATCCTCTGCTCTGCAGCTGGGGCAGGTTTTGGAGAACTGACAGCATTGGCTTTGTACAGTTACTTGACAGAGGTGGATTCTTTCTCCAACACGACAAAGCCTCAGTCACCCAATTTCAATGCTTTCCTGTACCACCATACTCACTTTCCATTTCCTCCAGCCACGCTTAATAACATCAGCAGCCCTGCGCATCCTTTGGAAGCGATTCTTGGCTAACCAGGAACGAACAGCTGAAGATTTAATTAAAAGAAATCTGAGTACAAAGGTTCTCCGAAGCTCTTTAACGCAGTAAGAGAGATGGCACTTAAGCTTTCTCCCTGTTCCATTAACATAACCGCTCCTGCCACCTTAAGCATCCAGCACAACTGGAAATGTTACTTGTTATATTACGTTCAGCAACAACATTATCAAATTACCTGCTTGGATGACAGTTGCAGACCATCTCTCCTTGGCAAGTTTCTTCTGTTTAAATCTTCTCCAGCAACACTGAATGCAAAATGCTTTCTCATTTAGCACCTGGGCTCTTCTAGCTTCGAGTTGCTCCAGCTGCATGGGGGATGCGAGACCGCACTTAATCCTCAGGGATGGAGTTGTGTTCACAACCCTCCCCCTCCTGCAGTCCCTTGGTGTTTGTTAGAAAACCACGGGCACCTTTCAGTGTCCCACGAGTGCTGGATGGGACTTGAGAAGTGGGAGCGCTTCATTAATGCTTATCTGATAGTATGTAAAATGAAAATGTAAGTATCCAAGGGGAAAAAGAGTGTTGTGGGGGGAAAAGGGGACACTCCCAAAGCCACAGTAACAGCTGGCTTAAAACTGTCTGCCTTGAAGGGGGTCTGCTAGGGCTTTACCCTCCAGTGTGTGATCTTTGTAAAAGTGCCTTTGTCTCCTTCATCTTTCACACAGCAGCCGCTCGGGCCTGTCGGAGTTAATGCCAGAGTCTGGTCACACTGGCATTAGCACGAGTATTGCCTAAACCATTCCCATAATTTGTGCCAGAATCCCCTTTACGCAATTACGTTCCAGAGCCGTTAGCCAAGGAAACAGCACTCTTACCACGGAATTAGCCATAAAGACTTTGGTTTTGCCGCAGTACACTGAAGTGTTTTCTGCTCTGTTCCCTGGTTGCTCAGCAGCAGTTTGTCCCGTAACAGCATTCCGAAGGATCTCAAAAATGACAGAACGTGATGCTTCGGCATCGCCCTCCGCTGGAGCCTCACCTGCAAATGAAGCATTGAAGAGAAGGTATCACAAAACTTGGAAATCAGGACCAAGTAACTGTCTTTGCACTGAGACTTTCTGGCTGCTCAGGGGTTATATCCCTACAAGAGGGGAGGAGGTGACGGCTCAGACATTACCAGATCAAGCTGTATTTAAGGGAAAATGTGACAGCACAGATTTTGCTGTGTGCTGGCAACTAGATAACCAGCCTGGTGTGTTTTAAGTAGGATGTGGTTTGGGTGCTGTCTTATCGCCTCTGTTAAGCCTGTCCATAGGTGACAAACGTCATTTTAGGGAGATCTGGACAATGACACAGACATACGGAGGGCTCGGCTGTTCCCACATTCTCTAAAGCATCCTACATGGAAACATTAGAAAGCAACAGCAATGCAATTAAGAACAGATTTTGAGCAGATCGGTCCTAAGAAAATCTGATGAAATATCCAAAACTCAAAGCTGTTGGGAAAGAGAGCAAAAAGCAAGGAATGAGACTCATAGCCTAAATGTACAGAAAGATGCAGGAACATAAATCAATTTCTATGCAATTCTACAGCTTCCATAGTGCATTGGAAGCAGCTACAGGGATATGTGCTATGCAGGAGTTTATTGCAGCAATAAGAGTTTATTAAAACCATTTCTGGGACACAGTATGCAGTTTTTTACATGCTGAGACAAAGAAGTTAGCCAGATTAATCTGTTTGGAAATAGGGGGAGACTGATAACAGACCTGTCCTTGCCAGAGACTGTGTTGCTCAAGGCAACTCTGCAGGAGTTGCTGCATGCCCAGTGCCGGAACTTAATGGGCTTTGAATTTTTCTATCCTGGATACTGTTTGTTTTTCTTCTATAAATATTGCTAAAGAGATGAGAGTGTTTTAAGGTACCGAAAACAAATATAAGCCATTCTTGCTTACAGGAAGACATCTGGTGACTACGACGGTGTTCTGGGGCTGGGCTGATAAGGGAACCAAAGCTTATCCCTGTGTTTAGGAAATTGTTTTGCTTTGTTTGGAGCTTATTACCTGCTAAAGATAAAAAGGACTAGCAACCTATCACAATGAGGCACTTCAGCTAATGGGTTTATAACTGGGAAGAAAGATACGGTATGTAAGTAGTTGTCCAGCCTGTACTTTGTTACTTCATTCCACTTCTGCAAGGCGAATGGATTTCCAGCCATTTTACTAATCTGACATAGGCTGGTGCTTACTGGTCCTGCTTCCCACATCTATGGGTTACTGCACAGACCCACGGGATGAAGATGGGATTAATCTGGGAGAGAGAAGGGGGTTCCAATATTAAATGTAACCACCTGATGAGCTCCTTCATTCAGGGGTTCATACCAAAGATGTTACCTTGTAGACTGGATTGTGTTTTCTAAAGTCCATCCTCGCCCAGAGAAAAGAATCGCATGCAGAAGGTTGCAAAAGGCAGAAGAAGCAGCAGAATCCAGGTAAGCCAGAAAGTCAGTGTGTTGAGCCAGAAAACAAGGTGGGGAAAAAAAAGGAAGGAAGGAGAAGGAATATAAGCAAAAAGGTAAGTGGTTTTCAAGTCTACTCAAGAACCAACTCTAAATCAAATTATAATCTATTGGGGGGGAACCCCAAACACCATTGTAACTTTAACTGTTCTACCCAAGAGGAACAAGGAAAATCAGCACTAAGATGAAAGATTTGCAGTTTTTAGAAGAACCTGCTGCAAGCATTAGGCAAATTAGAAACTCGAGTTGATGATATATTAGAAATGTGTTTTGAGAATAGTGGTGTCCCTAGTGCTGAATACAGTAATTGTATCTGGTCTACGTGATATTAAATTGGTGCAGTGATAGTTTTACTTGATAGGGAGATTATCTAAAGAAACGTACCTTTTTTCTTGGCAGTGTGGTAGTTGCTTTTATCACACACTCTGTTTTTATTGGACGGACATGATTTTCTCAGTATTTCATAGCGCTCAGTGAAACTTTGGAAAGGGATCCTGATAGACAAACGTACAGTTAATTCTAGGCAAGTATCACTATATGGGTAAACCTATCCTTTGAGGGGGAAAAAATGCAGAACAGCTTCAAAAATCCAGTGTAGTGAGCTCTAAGACCAGGGGTGTGTTAGAGACATATCTGGACTTTGTTAGTATTTCGTATATTGTTAAGAGTCCCATCGCCCTGAGTGCAAGTTGTGCTGCCCTGGTTACTGTACTGCTGCTGCACTTCTGCGCTTGCGCAACTAGCAGAGTTTCATTATCCGAGACACTGAAGAGCAGTCCAGATATGCAACAAGTATTTTTGTCTCCAAAAACATGACAGAGGCAATCAAATAAGCTTAAAAACAAGCAGTGAGCAGAACTCTTCTGATAGCTTAAAAAGAATCAATAAAGCTTTGTGATCTGAAACAGCCAGCAAAGTATTTGGATTTCTTGACTATAAGCTCTTCTGAATAACTCATATACCACCAATTCTATAGAAATGGATTATGGAAGATGTTGCTTAACAGGTTTGGACTTACCTAACGGGGAAGCCCGCTGCGCTGATGGTGATGGCTTCGACTATCCCACACGCCTCGAGCTGGCTGAGAACCTGAGGCACAAATGGAGATGGTTTAGGTACCCACTGTGCTGTTTGTGGAAGCCGTTGTGCTTGGGGGAGCCCGCCCGGTGCGCCCCACGCTGGGGAATGAACCGAGAGGGCAGGGGAGGGGATTGCGCGGCCACCGAGCTGCTGCTTTCAGGAGCACACAGAGCAGGGTTAAGGCAGCACTAACACAGGGACAGTCCCCGTGTGCCCTCTGCATCAGGTGAGGTTCTTAAACTATAGCTTTAGCATCTGCTGTTCTGCTCCCAAAGACATGCTAGTCCTAGACTAGACTGCAGGAGAAAGCAAAGTTTTATTGTGGGCCTTCACCTGTGCAGCTGCTGGGAAAAGAGCTTTGCAAGTGAGTAAAGATCATAAGAGACCCAATGCAAAGCCCCACATGATGTCTCCAGGAAGCTTCTCATCAACTCAGTGAGGAAAAGCTTTTGGAAAGTTACCTCTTCTCTTTGAAAAGTCATTGCCTTGCAGCCAGCGTTAGGCTTGATGCATCGGATGTAATGCGGCGTGGTGCTGTTCACAAGCTGCATGAGGTGTTCCAGTGAACCCTGTAGAAAAGGAACGCAGGTTTAATTAGGGACTCCTCCTCCGCAGGTAGATTAGCTCACCGGCGGTCATCTATAAAAACAATAAAGCCATTTTTTGCAAGGATGGCTTTACAGACTCAGCAGAACTGTTCCATAAAGACAGCTTGAGCAAAAAATCCACTCTATGGATGCTTTTGTGAAACTGTTGATAGTAAATTCAGAACATTTCCAAAATTATAGCAGGGCCACCAGTCAAAGGTAACCCCTAAGAGGAACAGGTAGGAAGGAGCCCCACAAAGTCAGATGCCCAACTGTTAAAAGTAAAATTGGAGTGACTTACAACCAAAACCCAGAGAATCTCAGGCATCTGGAGCTATTTCTGTTTTGCAGCTGTTTAATTTACTGATCTTGGTCCAACCCTACTGTTCTCTTGTCTAGTTACGAAGACAGCAGTAGAAAATAGAACTTGAATAGGATGTACCTTGAACTTTGACACCACTGTCACAACAGCTGCTCTGTTCTGGGTTTTGATGTTATTTTGGTTCCCTTCTGCCACAGGAAATAATTTTTGAAGCAAAGGGTCCTTAGAATTCTGCAAAACATTGATCAGCTCTGGTGGAATGGGGTCCTGCAAACACAAAAATGACTTATTAGTATTTGAACTTAGGCAGAAACCTCCCAGCTTTGAAGTGACTAGAAATTCCACAAATATAGATGGAATAGTATTTCCGATGCCAACTTTGTTTTAACCACAGCTGTAGTTTCGAATCTGACTACATACATGAATTCACAGTCAGATTCGGGGAAAAAAAAAAAAAGTCTGGCTGAACATCCAGCAAATTTAGTCAAATGTACAACTGTTCCTAACATTGTTCTCTTTATACAACTTAAGACCAAGAGCGCTACCCAGTTTTACATGGCCTGAAGGATTTATTTGGCACCAGCCATGTATATCCAGTAAACATCACTCAACATACTTGATGGTGGTGCTTTGATTTAAATTGCTTTTAGTCTGTAAGATTTTTTTGTGTGTGTGTTTTTTCATTTTGTAAACAGCTATTTCTGAAAACACCTACCTTGTTTTTCTCCACCATTGCTGCCAGCTGATAGCAGACTTTGCCAGCATAATGTGAAATAATGAAGTTAGGCTCCTTACTAAACTTGTTTCGACTTAAACACTGATTATTAGACAAGGCTTTCTCAATCCGAGTTTGAAACAGGTCGGTGTTCGAGGGTCTATTCAGACGACACTCCTGCAGAACAAACAAGACAAAATTGCAGCATCTCATATTTGTCGTAAAGATCGGTCTTTAAAAGCTGAGACACTTTAAGTCATGACCGTTTTATTTTTAGAATTGCTTTGAGTACGCAAGCCCTGAAATACCATGGGGAAAAAAAAAAAGTGAGGCTTCCTATTTGAATTAGAACATCCCGGATTGGGGAAAAAAAGACGACTTAGAATAGGAAGAAGCAATGTCATGATTGTTCTGAAAAGTAAGTTCTGCAGAATTTTTATAGCTGACAAGTTTCCTACTAATTCAGCATTTTCTTTGGTGGCATGGGATGGAAGGCAGGCAACCAGGCCAAAAGCACGAGAGGTTTGGAGCCACACTTACCTCATTGAGCAGAGAAAAAATGCTGAGAGGATTGGCCTCTATCAGCTCGAGGCAGTTCTGGTTGTCCTGGTAGTTGATGAACGACCACTGGAGCCCTTCTGCTGTGTATTCTTCCTGTGGTCAGAGAGAAACCGTTTGTTCTGCAGCAGAGGGCACTGGAGCTCAAATAACCACGTGCCTTTTTGCAGTTACTGTTTAACAGGTTAATCCCAGGCTCAGCCTGCTCATCCAGAGCTCAGCTCATGTTCTATGGCAATTTTGATAAAAAAACCTGCCCCAGGTAGCTTTTGAGGACGTAGCAGCAGGTCCTGCGGGATCGGGGAGAGCAGCAAGGCTGCTGCCACGCTGAGCTGTGCAGAACTGCGGCTTTACAGTGGTACGGGTTGAGCTAATTTGTACAATACTTACACTGAACTACAGAATCACCTGTCAGGAGTGTTTAAAGCTCTGTTTATGCTTATTTTATATTTACCTTTATTATTTATGTATATATTTATTATTTCTAACTCATAATCATTTTGATTGACAAAGATGCTCAGCCTGAAGACTATTAACACAGGCAATTGCTCTTACTTTGCAGTAATTGCTCTCCTCTGTTTTGTTTTCCTTTTTTTGCCATTTTTTGGGGGGGTTTTGGCTTTTTGTTTATTGTTCTTTTGTTTTGTTTTTTTGTCTTTTTTGTTTCCTTTTTTTTTTTGGCCATATGGCTGTTTTATTTTGTTTCTTTTTGACTAATTTTTTGGTTTTTACAGTTTTTTTTGTTTCTTTTGCCGTTCAGTGGTTTTGTTATTTTGTCTTTGTGTTTTTGCTGTTGGTGGTTTTTTTTCGTGGTTTTGTTGTTTTGTCTTTAGGAGTTTTTTTTGCTTTTTACAGGTTTTTTGTTTTTCATTTTTTGTTGTTTTTTTGAGTCGTTTTTCGTGGTTGTGTTTGGTTTTTTTGGTGTCTTTTTTGCCATTTGGTTTTGGGGTTTTTTTGATTTGTCTTTTAGGTGTTTTTCATTTTTTTTGTTGGTTTTTTGAGGTGTTTTCGTGGTTGTGTTTGGTTTTTTTGGTGGCTTTTTTGCCATTTGGTTTTGGTTTTTTTTGGTGGTTTTGTTGATTTGTCTTTTAGGGTTTTTTTTGGTTTTTACAGGTTTTTTGTATTTGGTTTTGGGGTTTTTTTGGTGGTTTTGTTGATTTGTCTTTTAGGGTATTTTTAGTTTTTCATTTTTTGGTTGGTTTTTTGAGTCGTTTTCAGTTTATTCAGCACGTGCTGCGCCCTGCCTGCCTGTCCCTTCTAGACCTGCCTGCCTGTTCTAGAACTACCTGCCTGTCCCTTGCACAGTAACCCTGCCTCTCCGTTCTAGACCTGGCTGCCCTACCTGCTGCTGTTTACGCTTTGATTTCACAGCCTCGTCCCTACAGGCGCTGGTTCGGTCTCTCCCTTCCTACTGAAGGGCTCCTCCCCTCCACCCAGAGCGGCCATTGACCCTATTAGAACCCTGACACCTGCACCTGCGGGGAGGGCGGAGCCTGGACTCGAACCCGCAACCCGAACCCGCAACCCCTGGCTTAACAGAGCGGCGCTCTATCCAGGAGGCCACCGGGGCCTCCCGGTTCAGGGCTGCTCAGCACGGCCCCTAGTGGCTCTCAGGCGGCTCGGGCCACGGCTGCACCACGTGACAGGGCAGTAACTGGGAGGGCTAAGGCCGGCTCAGCACGGCCCCTAGTGGCTCTCAGGCGGCTCGGGCCACGGCTGCACCAGGTGACAGGGCAGTAACTGGAAGAGTTCTATAAACGCGGGTCATTAATCGGTTTCAAGGAAAGTAATTGTGTGCTTGAACTTGGTTTTAATCTTCACTGACTATTAACCCCTGGCATACTGACAAGGGCAGGCAGGTAAAAAAGGCTAGGCATATGAAAGCACAAATTATGGTCAGACAGATACTTATTTTCTTTATGAACTGACAAAACTATGCTGTGAGGCAGAAGGTGCCATCATATTGGAGCTGTATAATAGGAAGAGATCTCCAGTACCCAAGAGAGAAAGCTGTTTCATTCCACCAACTGCCCCACATTCTCCTCTTTAAAAAAACAATTGTTAGGCACATCCTACTCACTTCTGTGGCATTGCTTATTTGACTGAAGGTTGCAATCTGCCCAGAGGCACAGAAATACAATTACAGAGACATAATATGCTGGTTTAAAATTAGATATTTAACATTTGCTGTTAGTGGAGTATTACCTGCTGTGCCCTCAGATAGTGTGCTACGAAGTGCTGCTGCAGCTTCTCGTTGGCATAGTTAATGCAAAGCTGTTCCAGGCTGTTTTCAGGGAAGGTTTCAAAACCGTAAACATCCAACAAACCTAGGAGTATGGGAAGAGAGTACACTTGGGTTTTGGAGTAGCTTGAAGGACTTACGGTTACTCAGTTAAACCAGGGTGAAAAAACGTACCTATGAAGCTGGTCCATGCTGATGGATCTGCATAGATGCTCTCATTGATGACCAGAACGAGCCACTCAAACAATCTGCAGACAACGACAACTAGATTAGTTAGGAAGTGCTTGCTCACAACAGAGTAATGTTTTTTTTCTGCTGTTTATACCAGGGTCACACTGTTCCTGAGCCCAAGCAGAAACCAGGGAAGGTAAATCTCTCTGGCCTCCCTGTTCCTCACAGAAGTGATGTGGCTTAGCAGAGCAGCTGGGCCTGTGTGTCCTTACTTGGCGTAGATGGCTTTGGCCAGGCAGTCCCTCCTGGTCTCACACTCGGCTCTGGAACATGGCTTCTTGAAGACCTGTTGTTGTTTTCCAGCAGTTATTGTTCGAATTCTTAATGATTCCAGTAGTTTCTCGACAGGTATCTTCAGCAAATCTCCAGCGGTCTTCACAAAATCTTGCTCAGGAAAAAAAACACACTGCGAGGTTATCTGGAGTGTCAAATGAATGCATCCCCTTTAAAACTACAGAATGTCTAGAGAGATTACGGAAAAATTACACTTCCATGAGCTCACCAACTCAAGTGTGGATTTTGCCTCACCTTTGGTTTTGTCTTCTAGTTCACAAGGCTGAGTTTCATCCACTGGATTAGAGAATTGCATGTTCCCGAGATGGAGAAGGCCTGACAAGACCTGAAATATAATCCAGTATTGAATTTTCTAAACCAGAGCTCTCCTCCAAGGCAGTGTCCTCTTAGCCTTCCCTTAGCCACATAAACAGGACAAGTCAACACATTTCTGCACAAAAACAGCAAGCAGATTTCAAGCTTCTACATTAATTCCTAATGCTCCAATTACTGAAGGAAAACTAAGTTCACAGGTGCAGGCTTTAAGATCTAATATTTGGCTACACAACCTCCTGTGTAACTGCAGGCTCTCCAGTCAGGAGTACTGAATAACCCATGCTCTGCATGTTGATACGGATTTACTTCCCACACTAAAAAGACATTCCAAAGGTCATTAGCAGCCTCGCGGTGACCGTGTTTTGTACCTGACCTTGAAAATATTGTTCTGCGTGGAGCGGTCAATGCCCAAGTGAAACATTGCATCTCTGGTCACCTCGAAGCAGTCCTCTGAAAAGCCAGACAAGTGCTATTTAAAAGAAAGCCATGCACACAAACACAGGCAAGCAGAATGCTTTACGCCACGTCCAGTTGAGCTGGAATTGCCAAAGGAGATCAAGGCCGCCAGGTGCTCTCTTGGTAAATCCCACAGCACAAGCTGGAGAACCCAGACATCAGCTTAATCCGGACTCTGTGGGGCTCTGAGTTAGGCAGCTGGTTGCTGAAGCACACCCACAGATGAGACAGTTTCTAAACACAGCCACAGAGATGCAAATTAGCTGGGCCAGAAACCATTGGTTTAAGCCAGGTGAAAACTCTTATGAGTGCAAACTGAAACTTTAAAAGAATCACATTAATGCAAGTTGCTTTGCAAAATGCCTGCTGTTTGCTAACCAACCTGGGTCATGGGATTTAACAGGGCAGACATTTTGCCTGCCCTCCTTTAAAGTTATAGCCGTTATTAAGGGATAGTCTGTGAAACTAATCTTTACCATCTAATTTTCTTTCAGAATTTGGCAGCCAGCGGTAGTCAGCCCCTTCTGGGAGGTTCCACTCCAGCCTCTCCTCCGCAGTGGCACCTTTTGTGATCTGGAGACAGAAAACAAGGCAACAACTGAATTTTGCCTTTGGTCTTTACAGCTCACAGACAATGAAAAATAATGTACCAGGAGCGTGATTGAACTTGGAAGCACAGCAGACAGGAAAGCTGTTAAATATTAGAAGTTGCAACTGTGCTAAATCTGGTGATTTAATCCCCACTGTTTGTCAGAAATATCTAGCAAAATTAACTAAAGGCAAACCTGATAAAAAATATGGAAGTTTCTTTCATTGGGGGCCTGATAGACAACTCTGGTCTTCTCCAAAAGGAAAGTCTGAATGGAAGCACTGCTCAGATGGTGGGATCTGGAGTGGGAAAAAAAGCAAAGATTTCAACAAAACTTCCTCACAGAATCTGATAGGTGTTGTGTTGTTACAGTACCAACTGACTATGAATGCTTTCCAGTTTGCCTTCAGTTTTGTACAAGTTTAATGTAACATTTTTTTCAGAGTTCGTAATTGCATTTCTGTTTTTCCATTGCTCTCTTTTAGAGATCAGGGTGAGAGCTTGCAGGAAAAAGAAAAAAAAAAAAAAGAAATCATAATAATGTAAGCTGCCATCAAACCAAAACAGGTCCTAAAACCAGATAAAATACTATATGGCAGACTTCAGAAATAGGCTTGTAAAGGTTCAAAGGAACAAAACAATAAGGTTTTTACACAGTAATTATTACCTGTCTAACTGAAGCTGGATGTATTTTCCAAAACGGCTACTGTTGTTATTCCGCAGGGTACATGCATTTCCTGTGAAGTTGCCAGTGACAGATAATCAGAGTGGTTTTACTCTTCCATGTTGGACATACAGAATTAAGGGTGATTTGTACATATCTCTGCTATTTGAAGAGTTTGTATTTTAAGGAGAGGACTAAGAGCTAACTTAGACTTGTGTATTAACAAAGAAAATTCCTACAGCAGCCGCTACTTTTTGCTGTTAAAAAAGCCTCATTTACCAAATGCTTCCATGACAGGGTTGGAATCCAACACCCTCTTCTCTATCCTTTCCACGGTTTCATTGCCTTTTGGGGAGATAACTGAAGCAGCAATGGAAGCATAGAATTTCATAAGGCAGCGAGATGTCCAGGTCTGCAAGAGAGAGGCTTCACAACAGGTCTTTGCTTTTACCACATTAGTTATATCAGTTAGTAAAACAGTGCTAGCTTCTGAAAACACAGTATGCAGCTGGAGACGATGCTAAAGAGAGTGATCAGGTCAGGTTTACAGCTCTAGTTCAGCGGAAACTTGTTGTGCATATGCTTATGTGCAAGAGCCTCACATTTAAATGCTGTTGGAGTGCTTTGCTGAATGGCAGTTTTATCACGATGTAACCATCTGGAAGCTCAGCTAGAATTAACAACTAGCTTCTTAAGATGAATTGAATATAAATCGACTTTGAGTCATTAACACTCAGCATATCGTTTTGTTCTCAGGCTTAAAAATATCCACAATTTCTTCCTGAATAGGTACAGACCACTACAGAAGGGCCTAGGACAGGATCTGAACTCTCTGCTGCTTCTAAGTCTCTCCACAGGGTTTGCTGAGACCCATGACAGATCAGAATGAGACATTAACTCAGGTGCAGTTCCTGTTGAATGATTCAAATCAAGCCCTCCCAGAAATTACAGATGTCACCTCAAGAGCAGCTGTATTAAGCAGAGTCTATTTAACTGCAGCAATCACTTCATGCTTTACGCATATTTCAAGAGTTGTGCTATAGCAGACTGGCTACGTGCTCTGTCAGCTTTGCATGTCCCCTGAAATACTATGAACTACAAATCACTTGCAAATCTCAAAACTTAAGAGAAATGTCAGAAAACAATCTCCTTACCTTCCCAGCACCACTTTCTCCACTCACTATTATGGACTGGTTTACAGGTTCTATCTGGCTTTGGACATTTCTGTAGGTTTGCTCAGCCACTGCAAAGATGTGAGGTTTTAAATCCTGGCAGTAAGAGAATATTCATATTTCAGAGAACAGTAATTACACAGTTCAACAGCAGTGGACAGCAAAGTTCTTCTCACATTTATCTGAAAAGAGTACTGCTCTTTTAACAGAACTCATATTTGACTAGAAATGGGTTCTATCCTTTAGGACTATTTTGCTCATATAGATTTTTAAGAACTCGACATCTGGGTTCTGCAGAAGGACAGTTATTTCAAACGTAAGGATTACCTGAGGGCGAAGTGCACCATGGTACTCTCTCATAAGCTCGGGTGAATAGAGGCAGGAGACAGGCTGAAATGGATTTAAAGCCACCAGGCTGCAGCCAGCATTTGTATAAAACAAGTTCACTCTGTATCTTGCTTGAAGACATTTCAGAACTGAAAGACACACCTGCTGTTAGCATCTTTTGACAAGTGTCTTTGACTCTTCCTGCTCCTGTTTGTAACAAAAATCTTCAGAAATGTTACCCATTAGGTTTAATAGAGAATGAGGTGATCAAGGGAGTGGTATAGGTCAAATATATAACAATGTCTTTAAGAGTTGCTCTTATTTTTAAAAATCTTAAGGGATCTGCTAACTATTCCATTCAATAAATCCTGTGCTTTTATGAGGTTTCACATAGTCCTACAAAGCAAATCCATTCCCTTGCAGAGCAGAGGCAAGACTTCCCCATCTGCACTAGAAACAGGCCTCAGCTTCTCTTAACAGCATCATCTTTAAAAGTCAAGTGAGGAATTTACTTTTCAAAACCAATTTCAGGGATATATTTTTAACCTAAGTTAGAGCCTCATTTTCTGATGGCAAGTGGCTCCTCAGGAGATACCCCCCTACCTGGCTGTTTACCTGTTGTAGTTGTCACCGGATTAACTTTCGTGAGATCATCAAAAAGATGCAGTTTCTCTTCATCGCTGAGGAATGCTCTAACTTCTTCTCCAAATGATTCACTGAGGTCATTCTGGATGACAGAATCTTCTTTTTGGCCATTTTCCTGGAGAACACGGCAGATCAGCATCAATCAAAGGCTGGACTTTCACCTATCTGCTGTAGTTTATAGCCCTTCTGCCACTTCCATGTAACAGAAGTTCAGCCTCAGCAGGAGCCATAACTTAGGACTTTTGAGCTGCTCTTCCTCCCAGCTGCCGTCCCCCGGCATCAATGGTTCCCATGGGGTGCTCTGTTTTTAGAAAGATATTATCCGTCCTATGAGAGAGGCCAGGCTGACAGCGCTGTGAACTGAATTCATTGCTGGTAGTTCTGGCTGTAAGCAAAGGCACTCGGAAAGAATGTGTCCTTACACTCATGCTACCTGGTGCTTGCGATTTTGCAGGTCGTTTAGCACAAACGCACTTACACAACGTTCTTAACTGGCGTATTTCTGGTGGTGGTGTAAGAGCTGGCCTGCATTAGGGGAAGATTTGTCCCTTTTGAATCACCTCAAGTATTTAAATCTTAGCCTCTGGGCTCCCATGCCCTCGACAATATTAGTTGGAAGGACACATTTGTTGTGCAAACGTAACGGAAAACTTAGCCAGAGAGATTTCAGGTTCTCTTTGTTGTTTCTGGGGGGAAGAAGAGAGGAGCTATAGGGGAAAATGAAGAAGGGGAAAGGTGCCAGTCCTGCTTTTTGCATTCTGGACATTCCTCTTCTGTTCAGTAATGCCATCAAACTGATCTCTGTAATTGTCAATGAACACTGAGAAGTTTGCTGCTTTCACAGAGAACAGACACGCACAATTATGAAATACTTCACGGACAAGATGAGT
Organism: Pampusana beccarii; assembly: GCA_013399365.1. Lineage (NCBI taxonomy): Eukaryota > Metazoa > Chordata > Aves > Columbiformes > Columbidae > Pampusana > Pampusana beccarii. The sequence continues at coordinate 91,325 of VWYH01002909.1, read as the reverse complement.
ATCTGCCAATCGCCCATTCTTCCCCTGCCCTCCCATGTGTCTGCTATATTACGGTGGCACCAGCTGAGTTCTTAAATCCATTGTGCAGCTGATAGTGCATGACCTGAGAAAGGGCTTATTTTTGATCCTCTGCACCCCCTTGCTTTACATTGCTTCATTTGAGAAGAGACGGTGATCGCTTAGCCAAAAGAAAAAGTATTTGAAAATACTATCACTTCTCATACCTACACTGTGTAACTCATGCATCTATTAATTTAACTGAAAAAAATACATTTAAGAATGTACTTGCTACATGCATTAACACCTGCCCCGTTAAAGCTAATGGCATAAAAAAAATCAAACGCTGGTGTTAGTAACACAGCTCAAAACCAAACAGTTAATAAGTCCAGTCAGTTCATGGTAGGGGTAAATATGCATTAGTAGTTACCTAATCTGGACTGCATGGAAATAAGCCAAGAATTCTTTCCTGGCAGTAAAATTTAATTAGCACACAAAATTTCTAGTTTTCTTTTTACCTGCTTTGGCATCTTGTTCAGCCCTATGGATGGGAATGCTGGAGAGGGCCTTTACTCTCGGATATCTCATTCAAATCAGACTGAAGGGCCCCTAAACAAAAACAAAACAAAACAAGCCATTTAAAATACAATAACTTTGTTTCTGTTGCATTACTCCTGAAAGATTCGTGGGTCTGATGGCCTCAGAGAAGCTGGTGCTTTTGGAAAAGCAGTGACTCAGAGAAGTTTTGTGTTGCAGCTGAAGTAAGATCCGCTGGCTTGCCGTCCTCTTCCTGCTTCCTCTGAAGATCAGTGGGAGCCAACCCAAGGTGAGTCGGGCTCGCCCTCTGAATTTCTGTGATAAACACAGATTCCAGTCACATAGCCAGGAAGAATTCTGTCTTCTTCCAGCACCTGAGACTGCCATCCATTCCATTTCTAAGTCTTAGTCTATTCTTACCTGGCAGGAAAACACCATTTAGAGACCACTTTGATCCATGAGCTGAAGCGTGCGGAGCTCAGAGGACACACAACCATCACCGAGACCCTCTAAAGCGCTTCTCTTTACTACGCTTTCCTAGGAGAAGCCTTGCTTACAGCCGGCTGAGCTCTTAGCGCCAGTTAAACCAGTTCCCCGAAGCACACGGGCTATCGCAGCTCCTGCTGATGCAGCCGCTCCCCGAGGCTCTTCCCAGGCAGATGCGACATTGGCCTGGGCCCCAAGGTCACACGGCAGCACCGTTCCCAGCGGGGCTGACCCGGCCACAGCGAGACCACGCGTTCCAGGGCCAGGGCCCGGCGGCGGAGCGGGGCAGCACCCCGGGCACGGGGAGCGGGACCGGGCGCACTCACCGCGGGCAGCGGGCGGCGGAGGAGGCGGAGCCGGGGCGGGGGCTGAGGGCGATGGCGAATCGGCCGCTGCGGAAGCGCAGGCTGCGGCCGCTGCCGAAAGTGCGGGCGGCGAGCGCGGGCCGCGTTTACTTGCGGAGCTGGTGCTGCAGCAGCCGCGCTGGGGGCTCCGGTACGGGCGGGACCGCGGGGAACGGCCCGGGCCGCCCAGGGCAGGAGATGAACGGACACCGGGGTGCTCCGGGGCTTGTTCTGCCACCTCGGCGGCACCTCGGCCTCTGCAGGGGACGGCAGCGCTGAAATGAGGGTTCGATCTCCCCGACATCCATTTCCCGAACCGAGAAACTCTCCCGAAACCAAGAAATTCTCCAGAAACCGGTAACTGATCCCGAACCCGGTAAGCGATCCCGAACCCGGTAAGCGATCCCACCCCGTGTGGGGAAAGGGCTGCCCAGGTCAGTGGGTTTCAACTAATAAAGTCTTTGTTGCTACCCCGCACTGCGGCTTAAACAAAACCACCAATTTTGGGTTTCTAATGAATGCTTCTCGCATTTAACATGTTCTCTTGAAGGTCCCCCGAGGCTGGCCGGGCAGGATCACTGTGGGTCTGGGGCCTTTTTTTAAAAGGCACTTTTGTTGCAAGTGGGGATTTTAGCTGCTGGTTTTATTGCTGACCGGAAACTCCATTAGGGCCACCTTTTTATATATCCGTTTCATTTACACTATAGAGAATATGACTTACAGAGCAGAACATATAGTAAGATTATTCACAATGTGAATATTAGAGAGAATACGTGATATTTAGAGATCTTTAGCAAAAATATGTGAAGAATCTTGTTTGGAGAGCGAGGTTTGTGATGCTGGAACTCAAGTCAGGCTCCCAGCAACACCGGGGCTGTTCTGGATTATTTAAATTGAAGAGTAACTGAAGAACACGTGACTTCTTAATCAGTGTATGTGTTAATGAACTGGTACATAAAGTTCATTTTTGATGCAGTTCTAAGAGCCTTGTTTTACAAAACTAACTCAAGTTCACGTTCGTATTTTCAGAGGAAGAAAGAATGTCACAAAAGCACCCGAAGGAAGCCTTCATCAGCAACTTAAACGGGACTAGTTTGCTGGAAATTTCATTCGGATTGACTTTAGCTCCACTCTGCCTGCTTTGCAGAGGGCTCCTCTTGATTCTGTATTACCTGCACTATGGGAAACCTTTAAACTCAAGGAAATACAGCCTGCTGCTAGACTTCCTTGTGCTAGTGTCTCCTCTTGTGTTCTCCTGTACAGTCTTGTCTCCAATCATGTGTTACATGCCAGCTATCCTTGTAGCCTTCTGTGCTGGAATATTCTCCAAAATATACAGCCAAAGAAAACACGAGACCAGAGTCCCTTTTAGGCAAATTGTAAAAGACTTCCAAGAGACGTACTTGGATCCAGAATACATTCCAGCAGTAACTGCGTTTCGTGTTTATGTCAATGTGTTGACATCAATCAGCATTTTAGCAGTGGATTTCCCGCAATATCCACGGCGATTTGCCAAAGCCGAGACCTATGGAACAGGAGTTATGGATTTTGGGGTTGGAGCTTTTATTTTTAGTAATGCTCTTGTTTGTCCTGAAGTTAGACAAAAGTCTTGTGTGACACAATCCAAATTTTCCAGTCTGGCCAGGCAGTTCTTTTCTGTTTGGCCGTTGATTTTTCTTGGCATTGGACGACTGCTGAGTGTTAAATCTATAGAGTACCACGAGCATACTTCTGAGTATGGAGTGCACTGGAATTTTTTCTTTACCTTAGCATTTGTGAGGCTTGCAGCATCTCTACTTTTAGCCATATTTCCGAAAAATATTTCTTGGATTGTCGCTATAAACCTGGCTGTACTTTATCAGCTTACTCTTAATACTACCTCTCTGAAGATGTTTATCTTGCATGGTGGCGACGGCAGAGGTACCAGGGTTGGCTTTTTAAACGCCAACAGGGAAGGACTGCTCTCTCTCTTTGGATATTTAGCTATCTATCTGGCGAGCGTGCAAGTGGGGCTGTGTCTGCTCAAGTGCAGGAACTCAGTGCGAGGCTGGATCCAAGCGGTGTGTTTGTCGCTGCTCATGGTTCTCGTGCTCTTCCTTTTTCTTCACTTCTCACAAGCCCACGCGGACGCCGTGTCGCGCCGGATGGCTAATTTATCCTACTGCATGTGGGTGGTTGCTCACAGCCTGATGTTCTTGGTCTGTTTTGTGGTGACTGATCTTGCCCTGGTGTTCACAAAGCTGCTGGTGAAGGGCTCCAGCGTGCCGTGTTGCTGGAACATTCTAAAGCCCCCCAGTACCAGTGGAAAGCGCAGAATGGAGGCCGTGCCTGTGGGGAGGGCAGGCATGCTGTCACACGTTTGCCTGATTAGTGCTATTAATAAAAATCAATTACTATTTTTCTTGCTAGCAAATGTTATGACAGGTACTGTGAACATACTGATAGATACAATGCACAGCAGGACTGCATTTACATTGTGTATACTACACTTGTATATGTTTGTTAACTGTTTAATTATGTATATATTGCATGCCAAAAATATAGTATTAAAGTTTTGGTGATTCCATTCTGTCTTAAGTGGACTAGTTGAATTATGGTATTTTAATGGAAAAAACAGTATTTTTCCTGTATGTATTGCAATAATCTATAATTTAATATAGCTTTTTATGATCTAATATTGATTCTTTTTAACAGTTTGTTTTTCCAAATTATACAGTCAATGCTGTTGGAGTTGTTACACATTTTCCTGAAAACTTAGGTTTTGAGATTGTTTGCTCAATACTCCTGCTGCTCCTATGAACACTGTTGCCGAAGAGTAACATTGTATTTACAGTTGGTGAACTGTGTTCATACCCAGCTGCTGGTAGACTGAGGTAACAGTGTACAGAGTAAATATCAGATGAAAAGTAAGAAAATGAGTAATTATAGAGAGACTTAGCTGTGTCAAAATTTACCTAGTTAAGGGCCTTGCATTAATAGTAGATAAGAATACTTATTTATGTAACATTTATTGAAAAAGTGGATACTTAAAAATGTTTTGGCCCCAGTCCTGCAAAGATTCATGCATGCACTTAACTTTGATGAGAGTAATTTCTTGTGGAATGTTAATCATATACTGAAATCTAAATTAGCCTTTGAATTAAAGCTAAATTTTATTTTCATCCCTACTAATGAATATAAATGACCTTAGATAAAGTGTGATGCTCTGAAGGATAAAACTCAACTGCAGATGAATTCGTAAAGCAGTTGCTGGGATTTGTGGTGCAGATAATAAGAGCAGCACAGCCTTTTATCAGAACAAAGATCCAAAACTAATTCACCCTCAGCCCGCACACCACCATGTTGTGACAGCTCATCTTTAGGAACAGTGTAAAATACGGTCTTTAAAAGTACTCAAGGCCCACCTACTTGTCTATAAAATGATTTTAGACAGCAGCTCATTTAGTACTGTATTTTGACAGCTGAGATGTCTTCAAGTGCGAACATGCTGTATAAACTTTCATTAGCAAATGAACGGTGTGCAGATGGGAAGCAGCATGAGGCGGTGGGTCAAGGCACTGGCAGAGCACTGGCAAGAGCTGTGCTCAGTTTATCACAGTCCTCCTGCAAGCCCAGAGCAGAGCACCCTTTTTGTGCACCTTCCAGACTGTGACAGTTCTTCCTGACCTCATTAAGTTGCTGAGAAGATAAATGCATTTAAATATTGTGAGGAATTCAATAATGGCAGATTTAAATACTTAAGAAGTAGAATACAAAAGGTAGTTGCTGGTAGATGCCCGATGTCAGTGGAGTTAAGCAGTCCACGTGGACCATATTTCAAACTTCTTGTCGATCAAGTGCGATGAATCATAAAACCTATGGAGATTAAGCCTCTAAATCAGATTCCTTGAGGCAGACATGCTGGGGAATATTCTTAAATTTATGAGGTTCTCTAAGCCGTTGGCCAATGGAAAGGTGAAGTCTGGGGATTATAGGCTGTGGCTGTACTGATTTCATGCTTGTTTACTTCCCAGTTGTAGCCCTATAGTCTCCAGAATTGAAGAAAAACAGCCTGTATTCTGGGGACAATTGCAATGAATTGGCAACAATGTCTTTTAAACAGTTGTCACAGTTTATAGCACAGCCTTCTGGTAACTGGTGTATTTATTTTAAAACATTTCCTAGGAAAAAGAGGCCTCCACCATGAACTGAATGGCACTATGTGTTTATGCAAAATTACTCATGGGTATTAATTTTTGAAATATTTGAAGCCCAAGACCTGCAATGAGTTCTGCCTGTGAGCACAAGTCTATCAATGTGATTCAGAATTAAGGCATTAATTGGGCGTGACAAAGCAGAGTTGTGTCTGGACAAGCAGCAAACTAGATGCCAACTCCATTTCGTGCAGCAAAAATTCCGTGGGAGGTCTGCCGTGTCTGCGCAGAGCCTCCTTCGCTCCCGGTCCAGGACAGGAGCTGTGGTTTGCAACAACAGAGCCAGCAAATCGAGGGGACTGCGGTGCACAGGTAACGACAAGAGTGGGAACAATCCGCTTCTCTCAACAACAGCGCAACACCGCGTCGTGAGGCTGTCTCCCGCTTCTAAAGCCGTAAGTTGTTCACCACTGAATTAATGAGAGACAATTAATTCCCATTGCTTATTGTCAATAATTGCGGCAAGCTCTGCCCTGAAGCAGCCAGCATAGTTATTAATGCTGAATGTTTAGGCTATGAGTAGATGCAGATAATTAACCATGCTTCTGAAAGAACCAAGAAATGCAAGTTGGCAGTCTTTGATCTGCAGTCTGTACGAGCAAAAGGCACCGTAGTGAGTTTGAAAAGATGTGAGAGAAGTTACCACGACGCTGCTGTAGACACTCTATCCACACACACTCAATAGCTGTTAGCACAGGGGTTGGTAGGAGCAAGAACAGTAAATTTCATTTCACTTTGGGGTGTGTTTAGACAAGTAAGCTTGTACAGATCAAAGATATATTTTTAAAAAACCCGAAACTTTGATTTAGCTGTTACATAGTTTGTAAAAAGATATTTCAACTAGTAAGACTAAAATGGCTGAACTACAGCATACCACTGACTTCAATAATAACAGTAAAGAAGAGGACTGGGAAAACATAACTTGTTTTTTCTTTAATGCCATAATTCCACCAAATGACCTTTCTGTAAGGCTGCAGGACAGAAAAAATGTAGTGGGAGAATAGAGCTGATTACATTTATCCCTAACCGTGTTACTTGTTAAACATTAGTAGCTTCTTACCAAATGTCATTATTTTTAAGGATCGACTCACTGTCATGCCTTGCTTTCCAACCCAGTAGCGTCTCTTTTGAAGTCAAATGTTACAATAAAGATATTGGGCAGTATCCTATTTCAAAGCCGCTCTGTCCTAAAGAACAGGTATTTCTTCCAGGCAAAAGATGGGGCATGCAAATGAACAGCACAAAGGGGCTGTCAGTCTTCCCAGTGTTTTGTAGATACAAGAGTGCCGCATTTTCTAGCCACGTAAAAACCCCCTTTCCATGGATAAAACGTACATGCAATGTCACAGTGCTTTTCATACATAGTTCACCAATGTGCACCCTGAGAATACAACGTGTGGGGCATTGCTGTTTTGTCAATGTGATCCCACCATGGACCCTGCAAAGACAACGTTTGCTCATCACAGTCCGGTGTGCTCACGACACTCTAATGTGAGAAACTGTCCCTTGTTACAAAATGCCAGCTTTCTTTTTTTGATGAAAAAAACACATGAAAATACGCTAACTGCAAACTGTGCAGCAATGTGGCTCTGCATGATGTTTCCGTTAGTGGTAGAGATGCTGCACGATGAGTTCAAGTAAATTAACTCCTCCACTAAAGATGTTTTTTATGCAGAAAGAAGAAGAAAAAAAATCCTGCTCCCTAATTGCCTCCCCTGCATTTTCTTGTGAGGACTTCAGTATATATCTACATAAACAACAAGAATGAACAGATCAACCGCGTTATTTAATAGTTCAAGAAAGGCTAAGGGGTTTTTTTTGGCTGCCTGAACTAAGCAGCCACAGGATTTCTAGCTGGCTGCACTAGGGTGCTGGAAAAGCCAACAGCCTAGAGTTAGAGACCGTAGGTCCAATTACCGCCCCCCTGGCAGGGAGATCTGCGGCCCCACTTTGATGTTCGGGCTGTGTCTCAAGTGCAGGCGTTCGATGCATTTTTGTCAGCCTGTGCTCCCGGCGGCGCCCACAGCAAAACCTCCACACACGGGCCCGGTCCCACTCCAGACAGAGACGGGTTCTCACCCGCCAACGCTCTGGTGTTCAACCCCACCAGCCCCTCCTCACCCACCCCCTCAACCGCACCTCATCGGGGGCCGCTCGCAAACCTCTTTGGGGCCAGTTCCTCACAAGCCACCGCGGACACGGCGCCTTTCCACGGCGAGGGCGCGGGCTCCCTCTGTCCCGCCGGTACCTCAGCGCCGCGCCCCAGGGCGGGAATCGCCTCACGGAGGGGAAGGCCCGCCCGCTCCCCCCGCCCGCAGGCCAGGCCTCGCCCGCGTCCCCGCCCTCAGGCCCCGGGGCCGCCCCCCCTACCTCAGCTTCCCTCCCGGCCGCGACCTCCGCCACTCGAGGTCGAACGCGCCGCTCCGGCCGTTTGTGACAGGGGCCGCCGCGCAGCTCCTCAGGCGGCCGAGCCCGCGGGGCGGGGGGCACGCGGGGCCGCGAAGTAACGGGTGAGCGGGCGCCTCCTGCGGGCAGGCCCGGGGCGGCGAGGC
>VWYH01002909.1:63564-83166 GCA_013399365.1 Pampusana beccarii | reverse complement strand
CGGGGCCGCGGCCCGGGAGAGCGGCGGGGCTGCGGGCTCTCGCGAGAGGAGGGCGGGGCGGCCCGGGGCCGCGGCCGCCGCCTGTGGGGAGGGCCCGGGAGGGGGAGAGGAAGGAGGCGGCTCTGTGGCGGAGTCCGGGGTGTCCGCCCGCCTGTCAGAGCGCCCGGGCCGCCGACTCGCGGAGGAGCCGGTAAAGGCCCAAGGGGACAGGGCAGCGGCCCCGGCGGGGCTGAAAGGAAGCGGGAGGGGAGGGAGGCCCGGAGCCGGCCCGCCGGCTGCCTCCGTTCGGAGCTGCCTCCCCGCCATCGCGGGGACAGGGCGGAGAGGGGTGGGTCTGCCCGCCGGGCTGCAGCCCCCGGCTCGCCCTCTTCCCCGGCCGCCGGAGGGAGCTGGCGGCGGCGCCCCCGGGCTGGAGCTGGGGAGCGGGAGGGCAGCGGGTCCCCTCCCCGCGGCTGGGGGTGCGAAGAGGCGGCCCCGCTTGGCCGCTGCTCATCCCCCTCCCCGGCCGCCGCGGGGCGGGACGGGGGCGGCGGGAGCCGCAAACCCCGCTCGGGGCTGGGCGGCTCCCCCCGGCCTGTCTGGGCTGGTGGCGGGGCGGGGGGAGCCCCGTTCCCCGCCGGTCTCCCTCGCCCGGCCGGGTGCGCTCCTCCTCGCCCGTCCCCTCCCTTCCTTCCATGTTCATGTCGCATTTCGCAGCCTGCCCACCTCTCCCGTTCCCGGCCCGGAGTCTTTTTGAGTCCCTTCCAAGGCTGGAAGCGGCGGGCGTGGGCTGGGCGGAGGGGCCGGCGCTCGGCGTGGTGAATCAGGCGATGGGGTAACGCAGGCTGCTTCCCGGGCTGCGGAAAGTGTGGCGGGGAAGCGCGGCGGGTATTTACCTCCGCGGGGTTTGGCTGCTCGCAGGCCGGAGCGGGAGGAAGCGGCGGCGATGGCGCGGCTGGTGGCCGTTTGCAGAGACGGAGAGGAGGAGTTCCCCTTCGAGAAGAGGCAGATTCCCCTCTACATCGATGACACCCTCACGGTGAGTCCCCGCGGCCCGGGAGCGCCCGTGTCCCCGCGGCTCCCGCTCGCAGCGTGTTGCAATCCCCAGGCGAGGCCTCTTCCCTGGACAGGCCTCGCAGGCTGCTCCTTGGCTCCTGCAGCCTTAATCTTGGGGACTTTGCAACACTTCGGGGTAAGAGCACTTAATAGGGCAACTTTTTTTTTCTTTTTTTTTTTTTTTTAAATCTGATTCCCAGCTCTAAAAACACAGAAACCGCATAATAAGAAAGTTATTGCTGGATCGGGGCCTGCGCATAACTTGTTTTCAGGTGGCAAGCGTGTCTCGGTGCCCAGATGTGGAGCAAAGCCATTTTACAGTTAATAAGGAAGGGAGCCATATTAACGTTAAAACCCAGGTTTACAACTAGGTAATTTATTATGCCCTTAAATAGGTAGGAGAAGACTAAAGGCATTTCTAAAAGCTTTGGCTGAAAGTAAGGGTTATGGAGTCTGTAATAGCGTGCTGCCGTGTCTACAGCAACAAATCTGAGAGAGTTTCTGTTTCAGCGGATTATTCTCAATTGAAAAACATGGGAGTTTTGCCATTTCCAGAAGATTCAGTGGAAAAATGAACTAACTGCAGCTTGGAGGCTCTCTAGTCTCGCTTCTCTTCCTCGTGTGTCTAGAGGAAGGCTCAGAAATTGCATCGTAGGTGAACACAGAGCAAATGGAAAAATTCTCTTACTGGCCTGTCGGTTGTTTTAGATCTTAAAGTGTGAAAATGTTGGGGTGAGAATTAAATTTGACTTAATGTAATTTGGCATCTGAATTACTAATATTTTATTTCTGTTGCTGTCAGTGGTGTGACAGTAACTGCTGTTACTTTAGATGATGTAAAATGTATGTGCTTTAAATTCCTAATTTCACACTTTAATGTGGAAGAACACCTGACTTGCATCAGTTAACTTGATCAACATTGTAATGTAATTTCCTCCATCTTCCAGAAAAAAACAATTGATTATCTTCAGACTGTGTGTAAATCCTTTGTCCCACTGCTAAAGATGATCTGTCTCGATCCCATCTGGTTTTGCTACAGTTGAAGAAAGGGTCTTTGCTATATTTTGGTTTTGATTGTTTTAAATAATGAATTGCCAAATATCATCACTGTTTTTGGCTTTAGGTAGTCTGTCATCTCCAGTTAACTGTGCTTGTACCTTAGGCAAAGTTTCCACTTAAGTTGTCCAAAGCAATATCTGCCTCTCCTAGAGTGGTTGGTTACCTGGAAACTGTGCAGGAATAGTGTAAGTTTGGAGTTTTTTTCATGTCTTGGCCACACCTTTAAAGTTATTTTTCCCTTCCATTCCCTGTGTAGTTTTAAGATCTTAGATTTCTGTCTTTTCGCTTCCCTCTCCTGGAGTCTCTATTAAATATTACTCATTAGATTGTGTCAAGTAGCAAACCATGCTCTTGTCACCTTTCTGTTTAGCAGGTTGGGAGAGAAAATGTGGCTAAACCCAGCATCAGGTAGATGGCTTCAACTGACCTAAAATTCCAGTTGTGATTTAGTTCCAGAATTTAATTCCGGGCCCGAACTTTGTACAATTGCATGGTGTTGTCGCTGTCATTCTACTTTTTACACCAGAGGCAAGCTGTCCTCGTGACTGAAGAGGTTCCCATAGCTGTAAATCGGTTTTGTATCCATCTGGATGAAAGGCATTTATGCAATTGCAAGTCATCCTCACCATGAAGAAATCCTAGCTCAGGTCAATTTTGGGGTTTTTTTCCCATTCTCTTAGTGTTTTTACAAAGCACTCAGATTTCTAGGTGGTTTCTGGTGGCTTTTATTAAATAACCTGCAGAAGCAGGTAAATGAATTCTTACCATCCTTGTCTCTGAATCTTCTATAATGTATTTTTTAAATTCTTAATGAGAGCTGTTGCAAGAGATGCAGTTGTCTTTGAAACATCATTTAACATCTGCAGCATTATCTTTAAGATGTAGCGGTGTTTATTGGTAGTAACTGGCTTGTGTTGACCTCTTTTAAACTCAAACTTTAAAAATAATGGAACTTCTTCCTTTCTATCAGCCAGCTGGAAGACTTAATCTATGCTTTAAATCTAGAAATGGTGAACCAGTGATTGCATATTGGTGACTGACTGGTCTATAATGCTCTTAAACGTGTAACATTGCTTTGTAGTAGCATAGAAAGCTGTGTAGGTGCAGTGTGATCCTGCTTTCAGTGGATTGTTCACTCTCACTTTTCTGTTATGGCTCAGCTAGAAATTAAAGGAAGTTTAAATATTTAACCCCTTTCATTTCTTCAGCAGCCTTTATGACTTGTAGAAGGCATTCCATTTGATGTGGTATTATGGGAATTTTTTCTTCCAGTTCAGGGAGTGATGGTGGTTGATGTGTAACCACTTAATAAAATCTCATCAGACACATGAATGAATGTAATCTTTGATAATTTCACTCTGTGGTACAAAACACCTTAGAGTGTTCTCTGATAGTGGGAGATGAAGGTAAGGGGAGAAAAATACACAGATTTAACTCTTTTCTCCATTATTGGCAGATATAGCTTTTACTTTTGCATGCAGCTCGTTCCCCACAGAAATATCAGATTAGCGATGTAGGAGACCTGTAATTCTGCAGCAAATGCTGCTGCTGATTAGCGTGTGTGGGTTGGGGCAAGGGAAATGGGGAAAGAAGCACGTGAGAGGTCAGAAGTAGCACGGACTGGCACTATTCTGCACAGGGAAGAGGCAGCTGTGCCCGTGTTCCAATTGTAGCATGTGTGTGATCAAAATATCTCCTTGCTTTCTGCCCTTAGAGAATAGGTGTTTATTTTGGAGCAGTGTTGAGTGTCTGTGAAAGTAAATGTGTAAGTTCTCTGGAGGTAGTATCAGCAATTACGAAGACTGCGGGGAATTCTGTCTTTGCCAGACAATGGAGGGAAGGTGGAGCGGGGGAAAAGGATGAGTCGGACCATTTCATTTGGTGTTGGTTGGTGTTAGAGTTATTAACCGAAGTTGTTATTTTGTCTTTCAGATTTTAAAATGAACTTCCAGTATTCATACTGATAGATTCTATATTTCTCAGTTTGTCCAAAGAAGATCAACTAAGCCAGTCTTTACTCATTTTTCTAGTTGGTTTCATTTATTTCCATGGTTGCAAAGTTGGATTTTTGACTGAAAATTATTTTACTGATTTCCTCCAAAAAATTGCTGCCATTGTTGCTCAGTAATTGGAAGAGAAATATTAATTACTTACGAGTAATTGCATTGTTCTCTAGGCTTAACATTTTACTTTGAGCCTCTTGAGAATTGCAGCTGCAATCGTACAAAACAAAGTATACCTTGGAGTACCTTGTTGGGTTAATATGGTTTTAAATTAGCCTTTGAAGGAGTCGACTCAGTCATTAAACTGTTGTGACTGTTTCTTCATAGCTTTATAAATTGAGTTAGACTGTTGGATCAATTTGGATCTGTGGTGAAGCACATTGGTGGGGTTTTTTTGTTTGGGTTTTTTTTTGTTTTTTTTTTCAATGCAACAGGGTCTCAAGTCATGTAGATAGAGTAAATAAGAGTTGCTGTTTATAAACTGTCTTTAGGACATTGTATTAGTGAAACATTTAGTTACTTTGCTGAGACGTTCACTGTCTTAAACTGTTACTTTTGTCCTTTCCCAAGCTTCTGATAGTTACGTGAAAAGTATGAGCATTTAATGTAATTTGTCTTATTTCCCCAAAAAAGTGAAATAAACTAATACTCCATGTTTGACTTTTTTCTGAAAGCTTTTTTTTTCCTCTCTTGTATAGATGGTGATGGAATTTCCTGATAACGTGCTAAACCTTGATGGACATCAGAATAACAGTGCACAGCTAAAGCAGTTCATTCAGGTAAATACATCCTTTGCTTTTTAGGGCAGCCACGTATCAGATCTTGCTTTTCTCAGACTCGTGCTTTTGCTTCTCAGGGAGGTTCTCACTCCTGGAATGACTTAAGACTCGTCAGCACGTATATGCAATTAAGTCTTGGTACCAAAGTACAACAGGTGCATTTGGTTTCTGTACTTCACAGCGTTTATTTGCTGTTATCTTGTCAGGAGGCAATTGCTGCATATCTAGTTAGAGTTGAAAACTTGTAAAAACAGTGTGTCTTCTGGTCACTGCCAGTTTTATACTAAATGAAAGCTACAGTTTCTAAATACGTTCTGATTTTTTTCTAAACAGTTCTGAACTGGTTATTCGAGTGGAAGTGTGCATTGCTTAAGATCAAGTTCTTATGATTAGTACCAGACCAAGATAGAATTAATGTGCCAGTTTATAGATTACACACAGTTGAATAGTGAGAGACGGTTTTGTGGTGCCCCTGAAGCCTTAATTATAGAAACTTATCTGCTACCACTCTGGTAAATAACTGTAGCACCTGTAGTAACTAAAAAATTGTGCCATTTGATGTCCAAAGGAGCAGATCAGGTTGCTGAAACACAGCTTGCACGTCTTCATTCGTGGTTTGCCAGCAGCAGTTCAGACATACGCTGCATATAAAGTGTAGCTGTGTTGTGAAAATAGCTCGTTCCTGCTGTTGCCGTGACTAGTACTATTAAGTACAGGAAAGAGGATTATTGCAAAGTGATATCACTTGTCAGATTATTTAGCGTGCCTGCCTTGAAGAGCACAAACATTAAATGTTGTCTGATAATAGCTTTACTTTTCATAACATGTATTATATAAAATGAGCTGAAAGTATTTTCTCTTTTCAATTGAGGTATATACATGTTCCAAGGGACTGATTAGTTTTGCTATGATCTGTGGTCTTCTCTTTGTCTCCCCAGAAGTTGTGACAAGTCATTTCTACAGTAGTTGTGTTTAAGTGGTGCGATGCGACAATAATACAGAAAATACTATTGTGGCAAAACATTCCCTGTATAGATACAACTATGCTTACAAAGCTGTGCTTTGTATAACCAGGGAAAAATGACAACAAATACACTGACAGGACTCTGTTTTTACAGATTATGTTGGAAAGTGCCAGTAGTTCTGATAATCCAAGTGCAGATGTGTTGGCTGGTGTGCGAGGAAGGGGCTCTCATTCTTGGTATCTGTGCTACCAGCAGTTCAGTGCTGGTGAAGTCCAAGTTAGTGATTTAACAGTTAGAAGAAGAAATAGAAGGGCATGTGCTTTTTGTGTATTTGTGTGCCTGGATGTGTTTGACAGAGGAACCAGGAGAAGCTCCTAAAACTGTTTATTCACGTAAGAAATATTAGAAGGTGTTCTCTTTAATGTTCTATTATTAGCACACATTGAATGTTTGCTGCTGCAGTAAAATGTTTCACCCTGAATAGCAATGTGTGCTTTTTTTTTTTTTTAATTTCAGATGTCAGAATTGTAGTGTGAAATGGCATTTAGCCTTCCAGGAAAAATATTGCTAAATTGTCTTGGTCTGAACAGAACAAGTTTGTTGTAAATGAGATTTCCATATATGCCATTGAGTGTCCAGGAGTTTTCATTTCTGTGTGCCAAAGATAAGTGTGAGTAGATGAAAACTTGCAGAGTTGTGTGTGAAACCCTTTACTAAAACATCTGTGCTGAGGTGGAGAGAAAAAAGGGTTTCCTGCCAAGGACAGGGAGCTGTGCCATTTGGTAGGAGGCAGCATTTGCTGGTTTGAGTGGCAGGAGGAGGCAACACAAGGAGAAAAATATTAGCTTCTTTCCAGAGGGTAAACTGTAGGACTCGAAGCAGAATTGCTCCTATGATATTAGCAAGTGTGGTTTTGTTTGTGGTTTTATTTGTTTTTTAATGATTTAATTTCTTGTTCTTTTTTAGAGACATAGCATGCTTAAACAGCAGGATCTAAATATCGCCATGATGGTGACATCGCGTGAAGTTTTGAGTGCACTTTCTCAGCTGGTCCCGTGTGTTGGCTGTCGCCGTAGCGTGGAACGGCTGTTTTCTCAGCTCGTCGAGTCTGGAAATCCAGCGCTTGAGCCCCTGACAGTAGGGCCAAAGGGGGTTCTTTCTGTGACTCGGAGCTGTATGACTGATGCAAAGAAGCTTTACACACTGTTTTATGTGCATGGGTAAGTGTCTTAGAACTGCTCAGGTTATTCTTACTAGGGGAAAAGGCAAGCCAGCTTCTGTGCACCTGACTTTGCAGCTTTCTCGCTGATGCTCAGTTGTCGGAAGTTTGAATCTTACAGCACATGCTTGTCTTTTACAGCCATGTTAAACTAGTTATTGCCTAAACTGAGAAGAAACAAACCAGAAAGACTTAATCTTTCGTATCATTGGCTGCAGTGCCGTGACTGCGATTGAAATATACCATTGTTAAATTGTTTAGTCATTAATCTGAAATGAGCACTGTGGGTTTTTCATGATCTCTGGAAGAAGAGTGTTTCTTCATTCTGCTGCTTTGCGTGTAAAAAAAAAAAATCATAAAAATACTAATTAACACCTCCCCCCAAAAAAACCTTTCTGCTCTTGAGTAGAAAGGTAACACTGAGAAAGTGAAACCTTCTGGGTTTGGCAGCACAATAAATATTCTCGATCTCAGTGCCATTTGTTTCGCAGCTGTCAGTGGCCCAAACAGCGGCTGCTCCCCGCTGTGTGCCTTGGCCTTCCTGCTGGCTTCACCTAATTATTGCTCCTGTTAGCCAGGCCAGTGAGAAGTAGGAGAGGTTAGTGCAGGGCTGCAGATATTGAGATTTGGAGGGTGAGGTAGGGTAGCTTGATACAGGGGTGTTAGTGGTTCCCCATGCTTTTGAAATGGGTGTCGTTGCTCGAGGTCTGGGACTTAGGAAGTTATGCAGTAGCTTTTCAGATGTGGGTTATGGTCTTGCTTGCTAGGATTTGTCTGGAAAATCTATACTGTGTTTTCCTTGTGTACTGCAGGATTGTGTGTCATAAGAAATAAAAATTGGGGACAGGAAGAAAGTTTTAGATTTCATGTTCATCAGCATACTTGTTTCTGATACATGAGCTGAATCAATTCCTTTAAATTTTCTCTGGATAACCATGTTTTCCGAATACTAAATTACGTTTTTTTCCGTAGGTCCAAACTGAATGATATGATTGATGCAATTCCTAAAAGTAAGAAGAACAAGAGATGTCAGTTACACTCCCTGGACACACACAAACCAAAACCTTTGGGGTAAGTTTGTGTTTAACATGCACCATTCAGTCTAGAAGTACTACATCAAATCAGCTGTTGCCCAAAACTTGCTTCTTAGTTCTGGCTGTTCCATTTTTTGTTTGATTGGTTTTTGCATTAAAATATCCATGTTTAATTTCAAAACCAGTTGCCAAAATGCAGCTTGACCATTACAGACCAGTGCTCTCTGACATGCTCGTCACATCTTGTCTGACGTAACTTGGCATATATTCTGCTCAGGGCATGGATGGCTCCTGCATTGTGATAAAAACAATGCTCTGCAAAGACAAACTGGGTTTTGTGCTCTACACCAAAATGATTGATCAGCAGTTTTTCTCACATTGAGGTGAAAGGGTACACGCTGAACAAATATACATAATTTTGCTTGGGATTCTTAGAAATGCTCTGTGCAACTATTAATAAAGGGCTTTATTGTGGCTGAGCTGCAAGGTTAAACCTAAACTCCGTAAAATGTATTTTCTCAAAACGTGACAGCGTGTTTTAAATACCAGTGAAAAAGATGCGTCTACACCTCTGTCTTGAAATGGTTTATTCCACCTAGTTAACCAGAAAAACACTCCCTGTAAATCTCTTGCGGATTTGTGTTTTTTTCTTATTTGTGGGGTGGGTTTTTATATATTTTATTTTTTTAAATGATGACCAATAAATTAGACTATTATGCTTAGTTGACCTTTTTTAGTCAGTTGTGTTCTGCTTCTTGTTAAGCATACAACCTGGGAAAGCTTGGCCATGGTTTCCAGTTACAGGATATGTATTTTTCTATGCAGAGTTGAGTCTCTTTGGGTTTAGCTAAATCCCCTGAGATGTGGAATTTGACACTTGATTTTTACTTGTGCTCCTTGAGAACAGTGGTAGCTAATCATTATCTCCTATTATATTTTGGTTACAGACAGGCCTTTTGTGTAATTAGTTGAAAGCTTATGTTACACAAGCAAAAGATCATAGGAGTATTTTTTTTTTTAAATAAAGTAAATTCAGAGCATCATGGAAATGTGGGGTTTTTTCACTTTTTTTTTTTTTTTTAGCAAGATTATATTTTCTGTGTAAGAACATGTATGATGGAACCTGCACTTACCACTTTGGCAAGGCAGAACAATTCTGAAACTGAATGAATAGAGAGGAGAATGCTGCCTTTTTTCCCTCAGTTCAGGCTGGAATAAATCCCCTCAGTATTTTGAGTGCCGGAAGGTTATAGGGAATATGTGGAAAAGCAGTATTTAAATATGTTGTGAGTAAAGCTTTCAGCTTTATCTGGTAATATGGTGTGTGGACCATCAGTGTTGTTTGCTAAAGAAACGTGACTTGCACTCTGCTTGTTCAGTTGATACCTGTTTGTTGTGCTACAGAAGTGATCAGGGTATATCGGTACTGATATTTCTCCAAATAAGTCTGCTGCCTTAAGTTGAAGCAGATACGCTCACAAACTAGATGTGGAGGTGTCAAATGGAGTTGTCTTACAGAACAAATGTTCTTTATCAACTTAGAGCTTCTGCTTGACTTCATTACAAAGAAGTTCTCCAGAGAAGTTGCATCTGTTAGGCATTTTATACACACAAAAAAGGGCTTTGATTTGTAGTGGTGTGTTTAATTATCCAAGTTGCGTAACTAGGTAAACCACTTGAGAGGTATATGGCATCTGCAGTTTCACTCTGTCTGCTTTATGGCTACTCGGTGCCATTCGAGGGTAAGGAGCATTTTAACCTCTCATAAATAAGCCGTATGATCTGGCCAACTAGATAATAGTCTACATAAATAGTCTTGAGGAGCTAATTATTAAATAGGAGTGCCTCTTCCCCTGTTCTCCTGCACTGTTGTATCCACACACGAGCTTAAACAGAAATGACTGTTCTGATAAAATGTCAAGTGCAGACAAGCCTGTAAGTAAACATGACTTGCTATTTAAAGTTTGTTCTGTCCTCTATAAGCTTAGTTTTAACGTACCCAAATGTGTATTGTAAAGTTGTTTGGGTTTTTTTTTTTCAAAAACAAATTTTGGAGATTGAATGTAGGGTGTTTATGGTTTCTTATGGTGGTAGATGTGTGGAAGTTTGGGGTTTTTTGTTTTGCTTTTTTCCTTGTTTTTTATTTTTTTTTAGTAATTTGTCATATGAAATTTAATCTGCCAGAAGTATTAAAACTTGGATATGCTTATATTTAAGGTAGTATTCTGAAAAATTAGTACTGGCTTTCAGTTGTAACTTTAAAAAGTTATTATGCAACTGGGTTTATAAACATGAACAGCAAAATTTGTATCTCATGTCTGAGCCTAACTTTAGTGGAAGTTAAGACTTAGCCTATAAAGCACTGAAAGTAAATTAAGGAACACAGTAGTATTTACATAGCATTTGTTTAGGAAAAAATAACTACTTCATAATAGATATGGTATAGGTTTAAAAAAATGTTTTTTAATGCTATGTGACAGTGAAGGGAGCAGTAACACACTCAGTACAGAGAAAATAAGTGCAGATAAGAAAAATAGTGAAGACAGCAGGAAGGAGGAGAGCAAGTGTAGCATCACTTTCCACTGTGGACCTTTCCAGGGAGCAGTCAGGTAAACTAACGGTGCTTTATTTTGCTTCTATTCTAAACCACTAACAGGATAATGTACAGTCTTCGTTCCTTCTGATATTTTTTTTCAGGGGTTGTTGGATGGATGTGTGGGAGCTCATGTCACAGGAGTGCAGGGATGAAGTAGTTTTAATTGACTCTAGTTGTCTTCTAGAAACGTTAGAAACCTATCTACGAAAACACAGGTATGTTAAAAGAACAAAGACGCCTTCATTTTGAGGAATACACGCTGCGTTGTTTTGTGAATCAAAGTGTATGTAGAGTTCACACAATGTTTAAAAGTGTAGAGGATTCTTCTCAAACTTTAAATCATGTTGTTCCGGGTTATTGTCGGGGAAATGCAGAGACCTCTGATGAAGTCATAACTACTTGTCTCAATTTTTTGAGTTGGGATTAAATTATGATTGACAACTTGATGTATGAAAGCTCTGCATATTCTTTCATTCTGACAAACAGCCTACTCTGTTTGGGACTATGTCTTCTTTTAGGCTTGTGGGGAGTATGTGCGATTTCAAAATAAAGTGAACGAAATGAATAGAAGCAGGTTTGGGGCTTGATGTTGCTTGTAAATCACAGTTTTAAAACAGTTGTTTATGACTTAGTAGTGCTAATGCTATTAGGTCTCTGTTGCAGGGAAGAAACAGGCCACTAAATTATTGTTGCATGTGTACGGTAGCTACCAAGCTGATTAAAAAGTTTTAATTTCCAGTAGTCTCAAGGTTCTGATATAAACTGTGGGAGCACAGATGGGTGTGGGGGCGGTGGTGGTGTGGAAATAACACTTTGGAAACAAAATAACTTTAATCTCCTGTGACATTAAACATGGTGATGGCAGCGGTCCTGATGCTAACCTGCAATAATATTACTGTTTTCTTTCCTTTCACCACAGAAACTAGCCAGTTATCATAGTTGTATCAAACATCAAAATATGTTTGACTTAGTCTTGTCAAGTGACTCGACAAACTAGGAAAGGGAAAAACACCATCCAGAGATGGCCTGAAGAGCCAGCTTTTCAAGCTGAAATGGGAGCAGCTTGTCTGACTTGCATTTTTAAAATAATACAGCAAGAGGTTTTGTAGCTTCTTGAAGATTACTTCCTCTTATAAAATAGATTGAGCTTAATTTGGTCATATTTTAATTATAACAGACTTCATAACTGTTCTCATATTAGTGATCTGAGCTATCACAGGTTTAAATTGAATACATTGTGATTAAATAAACCTTCTTTGGCTATCTGTGCAGTAATCTAATAATTCAAAATATGTTTAAAGTTGCTTGTACTGGAAACAACACTCTGATACAGCAGGCAACAAAGGAAACTTGTTTTTTCTTATTGCTTATCACTCGCTTGAGTATACTTTAAATAGTTGCTGTAACGTAACTTGGAGTGTGTTACTCGAGAAGAATTTTGCCCGGCTTGCACTAATGATTCACTTTGTTCACTATTAGATTTCTGATTTTTTGAACAAATATGGAATTGCATATCCATGTAGGAATTTCTCCATATTAACAACTAGCCCGATTTGTGCCCTGGAACATGAAGCATCCAGACTTGTAATATATGATAGGTAGTATAGTACATATAGTAAACTCACGTGGCTTGCAGCCAAAGTCTTGCTATTTTACCATTTGAAGTAACATAAACCCTATGTGACCTAGTTTAAATATAGCATGCACTATTACATAGCTCTGTATATTGCAACTTAGACTAAGCGGGTCGACATTTCTGCTTGGCTAAGAATTCAGTTCTGTTATGTTCTGTTTTAACGCAGGTTTTGCACTGACTGCAAAAATAAAGTACTTCGGGCGTACAATATTCTCATTGGTGAGCTGGACTGCAGCAAAGAAAAGGGCTACTGCGCCGCGCTTTATGAGGGTTTGCGCTGCTGTCCCCATGAACGGCACATACACGTATGCTGTGAAACAGATTTCATCGCACACCTCTTGGGTCGGGCTGAACCAGAGTTCGCAGGAGGGTATGAGTATGTAATTTGCTAGAGTGGGCTATCTAGCGCTTTGCTTCTTTATTTTATAATGGAATGTGTTTTGCAACAGTGATTTTTGCCTCCTTGCTGCATAAGAAACTTCTGAATGTAACTATTTGTATTGAAGTAGACTTTCAAGATAGTGCTTCGAAGTAACGAAGATTTTATATGTGCTCTTGACTTTAAAGTGCATTTAGCTCTGAAGGCAACACTGAAAGAAATTGCCAAATGTCTTCTACCCTAGGGCTGCCTGCTTTTCCATTGAGGTGTTTGAAATATGTGAAATAGAAAGAGCCCTGGTTGACAGTTCTACCGAATGACAAGTGTTCAATTTAGTTTTGTTACAATTTGTATGTTACAGTGATTTCTGAACCTGTTTTAGCATCTTAAAATCTTCCAATGAAAAATACATTTCCGAGTCCAATATCTTTAGAACTGTTTGATTAGGAAGGTAAATCCTTTATAAAGATTTTACCTTAACAGATGATAGATACAGATTAATACTGAAATCTTTTTACTTTGTATGGTAAGTAATGTATAAACTTCTATGTGTGTTTATTCAGTTTCAGTTAACTGATGTGCAAATGTCTAGGAAGCTGAAATATTTGCTATATAAACTAAACACTAACTATAGGAAACAAAAGAATGGCTGCATTCCTTTGGCGTTAAAACTCTGCTGGTCCCTCCTGGCAACCCTTTGAGAAGCTGCAGGTTGGAAGGCACAGCACAGCTGAACGAGCTGTGCACAGATTAACGAGTCAGGAGTGTAGTGGTGGTTTTGACCTGGTCCTTTCTATTTTACATCCGCATGCAGCACAGCAGAACTCGATTTTAAAAGCTGTTTGTGCGAACTTAGCTTCAGTTGTACGTACAGAAAATGCATCGTTGAAGTGCATTGATCTCTTGGTAGACTTCCAGCTGCTTTAACCATACTGTACTTTGGTTTGACTCTTCCTTTAGACGAAGAGAAAGGCATGCTAAGACAATAGACATAGCCCAAGAAGAAGTTTTGACCTGCCTGGGTATTCATCTTTATGAAAGATTACACCGAATCTGGCAAAAGTTGCGAGCTGAGGAACAAACGTGGCAGATGCTTTTTTACCTAGGTGTTGATGCTTTACGCAAAAGCTTTGAGGTAAAAATCAAATTTTATCTAACTTGTTTGAATTGCTATAGTGACTGTGTGTGTTTTCACTAAAATTATCTTTCTGCTTTCTGCTAATGTTGGGCTGGGAAGGAGCTTCAAGGGTGTTGCGTTCAATGCCGTGTTCCCTGCAGCAGTTGTGCAATACTAGTGCACGGCACAAGTGAGTCGCTTTCTGATGGGAAGTCTCCTGGAATGTAAAAGGTTGAGGCTTGCTTTTAATTTCCAAGCTGCGTATTACAGTACGGGGGATCTTCTGTGTTTTTAATTCACAGAGAAGGTATTTCTACCTGATAGCATTTAAAGTAGCTCTGGCCACAACAGTTTTTATTTGACTTGTTAGTAAAAATGGAAGATGAATTCCAAACACAACTGTTTATTCTTGCATACAAGTGCACTCTAATCCTGTGAGAACTTGCACTTCAGAGGGAACTCCATGCGTTCCTTTAACGTGTGCCAGTAGTATACTTTCCCTTTGGCATGACACAGATCCTTTTGTTTATCATCCGTTCATAATGACTTTTCTCTCTAAAAACCTTTAAAACATCAGAGGAGGAAGAACAAAATCAATTTGGGAAAGATCACAGTGGAACTCTAATGCAGTTAGTTGGTTTTGGTTTTGTTTTTTTAAGAATTACAATGCTATGGAAGTGGCGTTGGGCTGTGTGCGCTCTGGCATTTGGTGTTTTAATCTAGTAAAGTATGGCGTTGAAAATGCATTTACATTGTTAAACTGGGGTAATTATGCTGGTATGCAAGGTTGGCTATGAATTTGAAATACAGAACTGTTATTTCTTTTTATGGAGTCCTTTTCTAAGGTGAGTGGGAGCTGTGATGTCTCATTTTGGCTTCAGGAGTTCCCAGAGTGATGTGAAACCTGCCCCTCTCTCCTCTCACTGAACGTGTTTTTAGCTCTGCAGGAGCACTGATCTGGAATAATTTACTAGTTTAACTATATTCGTGTCACTTTCTATGTAGACGTGCCATTGTGATATTTCTTCTAAATTTAGTATTAAGGAACATGTTTAGATACTTGCTGTATTTTGATATATGCCTACACTTCAGAAGCTGGATTGCCTAGAAAATTGGTTAGATTTTTCACTGGTTACCCTGGGCAAAAAACTGCAGGAATTCTGTAGCAATAGTTCTAATGTGTTGTTGTGTTAAATAATTAGAGTATCTACCGTATAAACACAGGTTCAAAATGCATTCAAGTCCACAACTTTTCACTGAAAATTGCAAATCTGGGCTGTAAGTTAAATGCAGTGTTCCTTCTGTACATACTTCTTCCCCAGCAATGTAAATTTAGTGACTAAATCTGGATGGGCATTTTTCTTCTATAGCCAATAGTTGTGTTGCTGTGACTTTATAATAAAAAGTCTGTACCAGCTATTTTCTTCCTACTTTTTTATTAAAGTAAAAGTTGAATTGTGTTAACATCTATAAATAGATCTAACCTCTTATAAACAGATGGCTGTGGAAAAAGTACAGGGTATTAGTCGATTGGAACAGCTCTGTGAAGAATTTTCAGAAGAAGAAAGAGTGCGGGAGCTTAAACAAGAGAAGAAGCGCCAGAAACGAAAGAACAGACGGAAAAATAAGTGTGTGTGTGAGATCCCTGCTCCTCTGCAGGCAACAGAAGAGAAGGAACTGAGTCAAGCCAAGGTGAACACTGAGAGCTGTGGCTTTCTGCTGGGCTTAAAGAACGGGAGTTCTGATCTGGTGCTTCATGCATCAGTTCACTGTTCCGTGTTAGAATTCTTGAGAGGTTCTAACTGTGTTTCAGTTTTGGGAACTACTTTTTGATCACTAGTGGCATTGAATGCTCTTTCGGATTAGTACAGTCTTTTTGTAAAGTAGTTGTCTGGAACTCCTTAGCTTTTGGGGTTTGGTTTTGGTGGGTTGTTTTGGTTTGGTGGTTTTTGGTGGTTTTTTTTTTTTCCTTTCCTTTTTTTTTTTTTTTAAATCCTAAGTCTAGGGGGTCAGGTTATGCTAGAATATTTTTCAACTATCAGTTCATGAAGATCACTTAGAACATGGGAATTCAAATGCTAGTTGCAGACAATTACCATTCAGGTTTAGGAAGGGGAAAGCTCTAATCGACTAAGTAAGTGCAAGTACTATTCTTTTGGTGGGACTTACTGTGCTAACTGTAGGTCACAGTATTGTGGGGAAAGTAGGTTTTTGTTGTCTTGTACTTCTGAAGAATCATAAGCAATGCTGTGGCTGTTATCAGCCAGCGTCAGCTGTGTTTTCCTGTGGAAAGAGAATCCTTTATAAAGATGCTGGCTGAGCTGCTTTCAGTACTTGCAAATATTTTTTTTTTTTTTTTTTTGTTTTTGTTTTAAGGAAAATTCAAACTTCACGGAAAGTAGTTGCAAAGCCTGTGGTAGCACCGAAGAAGCAAACAATTGTGTAGAAGTAATTGTTACTAATGACAGCACTTCTTGCACTTGTCCTACTAGTGGTACCTTATTAGGTTCACCTAAAATCAAGAAAGGTAGGTTAAATTACATTCTTCTTAATTTCTGAAAACATGTAGCATTTGTGGGATAAACAGCCCTCAGCCATTTGTAAAAATAACTTTTTTTTTTTAGACTTCTCCCTTGTTATAGGCATAACTGAAGAATATGCAACAGCTACTATAGCTTACTGTAACTTTTCCCTTTGTCTCAGGTTTATCTCCGCATTGTAACGGCAGCGATTGCGGCTACTCATCCAGCATGGAGGGCAGTGAAACGGGGTCTCGAGAGGGATCAGATGTGGCCTGCACTGAAGGCATTTGCAACCACGATGAAAACGGTAGGTTTGGTAACAATGTCATGTTGGTTTAGTGTCCACAACACTTAAGTATGTGAGAAGAAAGTTACCCGTGTTTTGCAGGAGATGATTCGTGTGTCCATCGCTGCGACGACAAAGAGGAGGATGGAGATAGCTGTGTGGAGTGTTGGGCGAACTCGGAAGAGAATAACACAAAAGGCAAAAACAAAAAGAAGAAAAAGAAAAGTAAAACTTTGAAGTGTGAGAATGAACATGTAAGGAACATAGCTATTCCAGAATGCTTATTGAAATGCAGGCATTTTAAAGTAGTTACAAAACTATTTTAAAATTTCAGTTGTGACTAATGCTGTAACTGGGGTAATGAGGATCTTCTGTTACCTCTCCATCCAAGTTTTGAAATCAAGGTCCTTCCTCGAATTGGTTGTGGCAGGAGGAGTCTCTTCTCTCCTGTGTTCCTCAGCATGTGCAATTTTGCACGCTCTCAACGAATTAACGTTCTATCCCCCCTCCTGCCCAGGCACACACACACATAAATATATATCCTTGTTCTTTTTTTGAAATTTTCCTCTTTCCCCCTGCATCCATGTAAAACTTGAATGTTTCATGTTTAACACTGCTGGTTGTTCATTACAGGCTGTTTTCCATTTTAGATTCAGAAACTTGGAAGCTGTATGGCAGATTCAGGTAGCAGAGAGACCTCAGGAAATATAATGCACACAGAGTTTCATCGCGACAAGACCAAAGACACACATGCTGAAAGTTGCTGTAGCTCAGAAAAAAGTGGGCAGCAGTCGCCTTGGTTTGAGCATATGAAAAATGTGTCACAGTTTGCAGAACCGACAGAAATGTCACTTGTTCCTGATACTGGAAAAGGTGCCAAGAGCTTAGTGGAACTCCTTGTAAGTAACCACTTAGTTCGGGTTTTAGGTTGTAGCATGCTGCTTTAAATCCCTGGGATTGAGGATGGCGTTTGGAACTCAAATCCCAGAGAACAGTTACAAGAGAATGTAACTGAACCCAAGATCCATAGCTGACTCCCTCAGTGTTTAGTTTGTTTGCTTTTGCGTGTTCTCTGTAAAGTGTGTAACTCAGACACTTTGCAGAGGAGGAGAAATTGCCTGTCACTGGAATGCAAGTGACAGAACTTGTATTATAAGTATTCATTATCAAGGATCGTATTATTCCGTAAAATGAAGCGTGCATTATTGTTGCCTTCATGCCTCAAATATTACTTCCCACTGCAGGCTCCTTGGACAATTTTGTTATCTCCCTTCCCCTTGCTTTACATCTTTTTTTTTTTTTTTTCCTTTCTTTTTCCTTTAAAAAATGCTGATAAAACCCATCCTCTTTCAGTGGAAGCCTGTTAAGAGTGCAAACCCTATTCAGTTAGATTTTGTGACTGCATGGGCTGCCTCTTACCCAAAAAATAGCAGAGCTTTGTGTGTGATTGGAGTGACTGGATTAGCCAGCGGAGCCTCGTGCTCTTGTGATGTGAAGGCCACATCGTTCTTCAGAGCAACTGTGACGATGGGTACGATTTGGGACGCGTTCTGCCTGGGAAAGGCAATGCCTGAGTTCTTATGTGCCTGTTTTCATTTGTAGGATGAGTCTGAATGCACTTCTGATGAGGAAATCTTTATCTCACAAGATGAAATCCAGTCCTTCATGGCAAACAACAAGTCTTTTTACAGCAATAGAGAACAATACCGACAGCATCTGAAGGAGAAATTTAATAAATACTGCCGCTTAAATGATCACAAGAGGCCAATTTGTAATGGTTGGTTGACAACGGCTGGAGCGAACTAAATACAATAAAATAGCTCTGTCTTTCACTGAAATTCTCAAGATGACTACTGCGCCTTCTCTTTCAAAAACTTAATTTAGTGACTTATGGCAAAATTTTATCTTAAATTAATGTGATTCTTTTTTTTTTTTTTCCTTGTTTTTTTGGGGGAGGCTGGTGGAGGTGATTTCATTAATTTTGTTCTTTCTTCAGGCTTGTATCTTTAGTTGAGTAGCTGTGCAAGCCTCTCTTATAATTTAAGCCATCTCTTTTCATTAAATGTTTCTCTTACTGTGAGACTTACAAAAAGCAAACTAGTGGCAAAGTAATGTTGTACCTATAATTCTGTACAGAATGACAATGAGCTGAATATAAGATTTTACAAAGTAGACATCCATTCGCAAAATGTTTTGGATGTAATATGTTAAAGCGCAATGTGCAAAATTTAAATAAAGAATATTTATTAATATGCATAGTAAAAGTGGCTGTACGTGCTTGTGCTTTAAATGTGTTTGATGAACAGCTGTCGCTTCAGTCTGGAGCTCTGTGTAGGTGGGTGTAAGGTGGATAAACTGCCCGGGAAGGGTGTGGATCCACAAAACCCACCACGCTGCGCCGTTCCCGGTGGACACACGGTTGAGATCTCGGAGTTATTGGCTGTGTCCCCACTACCCAGCGGTGTCACCGTGACCCTGCACACAACCTGCTCAGCCCCAGCGCCTGCTCCGCTTCCAGCACCTCAGACACACCTCGGTGCGGAGCTGCCTGGGGTCTGAGCAGCTTTGTGCGCTCCGGAAGCTAAAGGAGGGGAGGTTCAGGTTAGATAGGGGGAAGACATTCTTTACACCTTTTTTTTCCGAGTTAACTAATATCTAAAGGGAGTATTTATTTAAGATACGTATTTCATGCTAATTAACTATTTTTGATTTAAACTGGCCCATCTCTGCTTCTCCCCACATTTAAAATGAAAAAGCCATTTAACAGCGTTTCCCCTTTCTGATTTCTAGACTCACACTCCTCCCTGGAGACGTTTTTTTGGGTGAAAAATCCCCGATCCCGATCAATGTAGGGCGGCTGGGACCGGGCTGAGCCCCCACAAACTCGGGGCGTGCGAGGCGGGGGGGGCGTGGCCAGCGGATGGGGGCGTGGCCGGCGGCAGCGGGCGGGCGGCGCATTGTGCGCGGCGGCG
>VWYH01002909.1:0-63472 GCA_013399365.1 Pampusana beccarii | reverse complement strand
GGCGCGGCGGGCCGGGCTGCGGGCGGTGCCCCGGGCCGGGCGGGGGCTGGTGCTGGTACCGGTACCGGAGCGTCCCCGGGCTGGGGTGACCGCCGTGCCGGCGCCCTCCGAGCTCCCGTCCCGCTCCCGGGTCGGTCCTCGCCCCCTGCAGGTGCCGGTTCCCGGAGCAGAGGGAGGAGCCGGGTGCGGGGCTGCCCGGCCGGGCGCAGTCACGGAGCCTTGGGGGCTTTCGCACCCCGGAGGGTCCGGGACGGTTGGTTGGAAGTTGCCCGAGGCACAGGTTCAGTTTTGCGGTGTTTTTCTTGAGCTTCTTCTTATCGAGGTCAAAAATAGCATCCGGCTGCCTGAGCCTGCGGTGGGCTGAGGTTGCGCCAAGTGTCTAAGGGCACCTTAAACCCCTCGGTGTGGGATTTATTGTGCTTTCTGTCCACACGCTGGGTTCGGAGATGGGATGCTCTTGTGAATTAATGTTAAAATACGGCTTCGGTCCTTAACGTGGTGTTTACCCCTACAAGAAGTATTTCTAGAGCTAAGTCAAAAGCCTCATGACATTGGCTTAAAAATAAAAATGCTTGAAAGAAGTAGTTTCTGTGGGATGCTTGGATGCTTTTCTATAGTTGGATGCATTCGTAGGCTTTACCTTGCAGTGGCAAGAGCTAATTTACTTTTTAAGAAGTATCCTCTGAGGGAGGAGAGAAAGTTACAGTCAGACAGCTTAAATATTGTCGTCTTGGTGATCCGGTGCCTGCTGAGCCAAAGGAGATCTGTATGAACATCCATATTTGTATTTCCTTAGCAAAGGTGATAAGGACTTGCCATGCACAGTTGACCACATGAAGAATAAATCACCCAAAAAATCACCAAAACAAGGCTTGACATTGCTGGTGGTGCTGAGAAGTGGGGTCAAATAAAGAAACACTCGGAAGAAGCAAAACTTTTTCCATTCTTCATCATGAATCGGAAAGGCACCACTTGTAGAGAGGAGAAAATACACCGGTGTGACTTATTCAGCTGTCCTTTGGGGCTTGCTTCTAATTTTGGACTTCCTGATGTTGTGATACTGCGGTTTACAGGGAAAGCCAAGCTCTCCAAAGGTTTTCCCATGTGCGACTGATGGTGTTTAATGTACTTTCACTCCCTGGCTTCGTGAGGATGCTGTGGCCCCACAGTGTCTGGTAAACGATGCTGTTGGTTCCCATTCTCCCTCAAAAGGAAAGAATATTGCCCTTTCTGTTGATTTTCTTTTCAAATACTTTAATTTTATTTGGTAAAGAAAATCAATGAAACTTCTATTTTCCTTCAGTGCTACAGAGGAGTTTCCTTCCTTTCTGAAACTTTTTTGGCAAAAATACAGTGTGGATTTAAGAAAGAGTAGTCTCTTAAAGGCTTTACCTTTTTATTTGAACCTGCACAAAATGCAGTTGCATTTCATATAGATGCTTTGGCATCTTCCAAGCCTCTTGTTCCCGTCCTGTTTCAAAACCTCGGCTTT
Source organism: Pampusana beccarii (assembly GCA_013399365.1). NCBI lineage: Eukaryota > Metazoa > Chordata > Aves > Columbiformes > Columbidae > Pampusana > Pampusana beccarii. The sequence continues at coordinate 61,980 of VWYH01002909.1, read as the reverse complement.
AACTCCGCAGCTCATGTTTTTCCCTGCTTGCTTCTGTCTCCCGTCCTGTCTAAGGACCCAATTGTGTTTGCAGCACGTGGTCATTTGTTTTGGTAGGTGCCTGGACTGTGTTTTGTGCCGTTGCTATTCTGGTTTTATTTATTGCGAAGCATGTTTCCTTAAAGAGGAAGAAAATCGCAGAGGTGCTGCTGGCTGGGAGGGGATGGTGGCGAACGCGAGGTGGTCCCGGGTCACTCCGGGAACGGTTCCACGGCCCAGGACGGGCTGCCAGGGACACTTGTGTCAGCACAGCTGAGTCCTGCCAGGCCTTCGGAGCAGGGGTGGTGATGGCAACGAAGCTTTTCTCCAGGAGCTTCCCCTTGTGGTTTTGGTATTTTTTCTTTTCCCCTCCTTTCCCCCTTCTTTTTCCCTTTTTTTTTCTTTTCTCTTTTTTTTAAATAAAAAAAAAAAGGAATAAGATATTCAAGCTTCAGACTGTTGAGCTCCTGCTGGAACCTGGGACTTGGGACTTTGGCCGTGGCTGTGAGAAGCCATCCGGAGGAGCAGGAGCCGGTGTTGGGTGTGGGGGATGACGATGCTGCGATGCAGCCGGACCCGTCTGAGGAGCCGCCGGGGCCCCTGCCCGAGGACGGGCTGGGGATGCTCCGGGCAGAGGGAAGGTCTGTGCTGCCGATGCTCTGCGGGTGTGTCATTACCTTGATTAGTTATTGTATTACCACATCTAGCCACAAAATCCACTCACCTGTTGTCTCCAGTGGCTGGTTTTCTGGCATCTGCACGGGAAGCCTTGCTGGGATTCCAAGGATGCGCAAATTCGGGAGAGCAAGGGGCAGGATGGGGGCAGCTGTGCTGGTGTTCAGGTGATGGAGGGATGAGAGGAGAGGAACACCAAGGAGCTGAGGGCTCCGTGTTGCCAGACGTGAATAAAGGAGAGGTCAGAGCATCATGGGCGTAATTGCTGGAGGACAAATCTTGTTGCTGTATAAAACTGAATAGTTCACAAAATACCACTGTGGATAATGGGGTGCTGAGGAGCAAACCCAAAAAATAAATCAAGGCAGCTTGAAATAGAAAGAGTGCAAAGGGTATAGTTTAAAATCAGGAATACAGTGCTCATTTTGTAGCACAAAAGCGTACGTTTTCATTAGTGCTATGCAGCAGTCATCCATTTTAACACAAGGTGGCTGGAACCACTCTATATGGTGGGGTTGTAACCTGGCTGGTGACTGAAAGAGTATGTTGTCTTGTGGGGAACTTAACTCGGGCAATAAATGCTGTATCAAGATTTCGTAATCTCTTGGAAAATCAGAAAAGGGCTTGAGGCAAGATAATGAAGGAATTGCAAAGTTGCGGTTTTGGTCTTAAACCCGTGTCATGACTCCAGTGCTCTTTATTTGACTTTGGAAATAAAAATGTTAATGGATTGCAAACCCTGCAAAAGCCTCTTTTTTTTTTTTCTTGCGCTGGCTCTGTAGAAAGGCCATGTGCTCAACCTGCCTTGAGCTGGTGCTGGGGTTGACTTCGGTGCTGTCATTTCAAAATTGGATTTTATTCTTCTTTTGTCCCGTTTTCATGTGCTGACCTGGCAAACGCAGGCTCCAGCAGCTGGGTTTCCCCTCTGCCATGGTGTCCAGATGTGGCCCTCCGAGCCATGGCGTTCACCCCCCTCCAGCCCCTGCTCACCCGCAGCCTCCTGTTCCCCCTCGTCCTGATGCTCTTGGGAGCGGAGACTCTGTGTGGGTTGCCCAACAGTAACGTTTTTACTATAGTCAGTCTTTGAAGAATAAAATATAATTAAAATGGCTTTATTTTACTTTTGCCTGCCAGGAGATAATTTGGGTTGAAAGCCTGTTTTAAGTGGGAAGCCTAGAGGTACTAACGCTGTCGTAGACTTTTTGGCTTGTGTTCTTACTGAGTATTTTGTGCTCTTCAGATACCTACACGCGTTCCAAGTCAGGAGCGAGCGTAAGTGCCTTAATGAACCAACCAAGAGTTTCTAGCAGGCTGCAGCCCGAGCTTTGGTGGAACCTGTCCCAGTGAGATGTTCCCCTTCCCAGGGACCCTGTTGCTGGTCACTCAGGTCTCCAGCCGGCGAGAAGAGTCGCTGTGATTTAATGGCTCACTCCAGCTTGGCTGGGATGTGATAGCACGTTAAGCCGCAGACAAAAGGCAGACTGTTGCTTTTGATGACTTCACTACAAGGCTCTTCAACTTTCTTCTTCCTGATACTTTCCAGAAATTCCTATTTAGTGTCTGACCTCTTGCAGCAGCACAAAAAGGGAGAGGGTGACTGCAGGTCACTTCCATGGGCATGGGACAAAGCGTTTCCTCCTCTGGCTGGTAAAACGCTCTCTGGTCTTTTATTCAGCGTGATGCATCAGTTTTATTTTGCAGTGTTCTTCCCCTGGGGTGTGGGGAAGACTTGGGAGGGTTTGTGGTAAATGTCGGCTCTTTGTTGGGGCGCGGAGAGCGAGCTGTGCAGGAAGCAATAAATGTGGTTTAAGATACAAGGTTTAAGCAGTTAATTCTAATGCATTTGTGACAGTTATTGATCAAAGGTAACATTTATAACCAGGGACTGCGTTGTCAAGGTTAGATCTTGCTCAAGAAATAGCCTTTGATAAGCTGAGCTATTGATTGCAGATCGGAGCAGCCCGGTGTCCAAAGAGGCCGGTGCTCTCTGGGTGAGAGGAGTGGGTTTGGGTGCCGGGCTCTGCGGTTCCCGTCCTCCCCGTGCCCAAGGTGGGTGAGCTGCTGTCCCCAAATGCTCGTCATGGGCCTTGTCACTCCGCATCCCCTCCTCCCCTGCCCGTGGCTCTCCTGGCCGCAGGCTGCGGAGCTGCTCAGCTCTGTGGTAACCTGATGAATTACTTTTTGAAGGCGGGAGTCGCAGCTCCCAGGGCACGGTCCCCATGTTAAAGGAATGACCTTCAGAATCTCCTTGGCCTCTGGAAGGGCTTGTTTTGTGTTCGGCGAAAGGGTTCTCAAGGCCTCTGAGGTGCTTTTATTGCCACTTGTCCCTGACCAGATCCTTTCCTCATAAATACAAAAGAAATCCTGTAATTGCTGTCCTGAGCAGCAGGAACAAATGCTTGGCTGTCCCGATGGTTTTCCTCAGCCTTGGAGCTCAGGAGGCATGTGAGGGAAGAGCTGCTTTTAAACTGAGTTGGACTCATCCTCCTACCCCCCAAACTGTGCTTTAAAAATGTCTTATTGCAGCAGCCCCCCCTTCTCTGCTTCTCTGCTGTTCCCTTTGGCTTCACAATAGAGCAGCAATACCGGGATATGTCGTGCTTGCAGCCCTAAAAATAATTCATAACAGCCTTTCCTGGGGTTTTAGAGATGTGGTGGGTGCTTGTTCTGCCTTGCTGTGTAACAAGGCAGCTGTCCTGTGCCTCAGTTTCCCCGTGTAAAACCCGGCAGCTGCGCTGGGGAGGAGCGAGGGCTGTATGGGAGCAGGGCTGAGACACGCGGGGGTTCTGGATGGTGTTTTCGGTTTATGGAGAGTGTCCCAGGGCAGGGAGGTCCTGACACACCTGGCACGGTGCTGGGGAGTAAACATGATGGTGTTTTTCCTGGGACTTGTGAACAGTTTAAGCTCTGCAGAGAGTAGCAGCTCTGCTAAAGTCAAGCTTTAACCCCTGCTCCTGCCACTGTCCACATGGGAAGTGTTAATGGTCATTTCAGAGTATCGCTGGGCGTTTCATACTTCACCGCTGCCAAGATTCGGTGGATTTTGGTTTAATTCAAATAAATCGATATTTTTCTTGGCTCCCTGAGCGTAGTGGAGGTGCGCTGGCCCGCGGCGGAGGTGGCGCAGAAGACACGTGCCGTGGTCTGAGGGTGCCAGGCTGGAGCTCGGGCTCAGCTCTGCCCTCCCGGTGCTGTGTTTGCAGGTTGCCTTGGAAATCAGTGCTCGCTCAGGCGGCGATCCAGCACAGCCCATCGGGTCGGCTGCGTGCCGGCGCTTGGGCGTTTGGAGCTACGTGGTTGTTAAACCTCCTTGTGCAGGCAGCCGCTGGGCACCGCGGGCGGCTGCAGCGCAGCGTCTCCAGGCTTAATGAAAGCGCTGGGATTCCTTGAAGAAGGAAAGCATGACGTCCCTGGCTGCGTGGGAACCTGCTTCGTGCACGTTGGAGCTGAAGAGCAGGCAGGCACCTCTGGTGCTTGTTTTAGGATAGTCATACCTCAGAAAGAGCAAGAGACATTGCTCTAATGAGCTGTCATCGTAGGAGCAGCGTATTTCCTCCTCCCCCACGCCAGCCTGTAGCAACGTGATCTGAGCGAGCAGTGAAAAAAAAAAGAAATGCCTTCAGCCTTGACGTAAGGAGCGATTGTTTGAATGCCTTAAGGTAGCAGGGGCGTTCAGGGCAGCGTAAATGGGGCGAATTGACTTGCGTGTGTGATGCTGGAAATGTGAAATCGAGTTAGGAAAAAAAAATAATCTTGGATATTTAACTACTGAAAAAGCACAGGGAGGAGTGAGGGCTTGGAAAAGAAGCAGCGTGAGTCTGGAGCAGTCTGGGAGGACAGATACCAGTAGTGGGAAGGCATTGCTGCTCAAGCAGAGCCCTGTTCAGCAGCGGGTCCGGCTTCAGTGCCGGGGGTGACACCAGCTGAGTGGCTCCCTGGGCTGTGTTCAGCCACAGGCAGGAGGTGATGGGCAGGAGGTGATGGGCAGGAGATGCCACTTGTCCCCTGCGCAGCCTTTGCAATGGGTTTGCTGGGCGAAGGGCGGTTTCCATGTTGATGTTCCATGCCCAGAGCCTGGGAAGCATCCAGGACGTGTCCCAGACAGCCGATGCTGGGGATATGACAAGATGTAATCCGGGGCTGTCTGTGGTGGGCACGGTAGCTGGCGGGAGCAGCAGGGGCGAGGGGCCGGTGCCGCGGGGCTGCCGGGCCGTGCTCCGGAGCCCTGGCAGCGGCTGCGGGCACGGCTGCTCCGCTCAGGTCGTCACCCCTTTGACGCCTCTCCGCAGTTGGCTTCTCGCTGCTGGAAGTTGATAAACAGCAAATAGGCCCAAGAGGTTCCCCAGGGTTTTATTCCCTTCTCTTCCACAAAACAAGATGTGATTTTTCTGGGTTATTTATTATATAAGTGCTGATTTTTGTGTGCCACCTGCGAGTCTTGGCAAGGACTGCAAAGTCAGTGTATTTAGGATGATACAGGGTGGAAAAAATACAGGGACTTAAATTTTGTCCAAGTTTTGATTGCTTTTTCCTTTCCCCGTGCCAAGAGACAGTGGGTTTCTCGAGCTGTGTATAAGATTCGATCTCCCTGATCAGGCAGCCTGCACTTGAGATGTGCTTCAGGTAAATGGTCCAAAACTGGTGCTAGTCCTCCTCCTGTACTGGGCTTTTGTATCGGTGCCCCCAGCTGAGTACTGCATGTTTGCTTTTCCATTTAAACCTTGTTTCTGAACTTTCCCATCCCCACTGTTGTGCTTTCAGTCCTGGAACAGCCATGGATCTGAGCTGGGAGCGGTGATTGGCAAACAACCAGCAAAAAGCATCGATTTAAAGCTCGTGAGAGGGAAGGAGAATCACTGTAGTGTTTTATTAATTTGAAAGCTCTCTTTAGACTCCCAGGGAGGCCCTGTTGGGGCAGCTGGAGCTGGGCAAAAGGAATGGGAAGAGCTGTGAAATAATGCTCATCCTTGGGTCATGCGCAGGCACAAAGCCCCAGGTACCCGGCAGCTCTAGGAAGGGGCTTAATGTGATTATCTCCATTTTACAGGTGGGGAAATAGCTCTGAATCTCGCCCATGGTCACAGACCACACTATGGAAATAAACCCCAGTCTAGTGCTTTATTCGCTGTGTATCTCTGCCTCTATTATGCTGCAGCACTGGTATTAAATCTTAATTAAAAGAAGCTTCAAACTTGCCAATCAGTAAAATGAAAGGACGGGTAAGCTCCCGGTTTTCTTTCACCACTGTGATGCTGTTCGTTAGGGGTTTTTCTCCTTCATTTTCTTTAGCTAGAAAAAGTAATTGGGGTGACTTTGGTTTCTTTCCAGTTGGTTTCTTGGTGTAGCTATGGATTTGAGCATAAGCTAAATCAGTAGGATGCAAGTCCCTGTGATGAATGGCAGGTCAGATTAAAAATTACCTAATGGTTTCTTCTGGCTTTAATCTCTCTGAACTAAATGTGTCTGAAGTTAATAGGATGGTTTGCCAAATAAAGCCCTACATGACTCTCTTCTTTTTTTTCCTCTCCTTAAGAGTCCCCTTAAACGTTTGTATCAATTAGTTTTGTAAAACTGTTTTACCAGGACTGAATCTAAATGCACTGTGCCCTTTCCAAGTGTTGTAGGCACGAAGAGCATTAACCCCTTCTTGGCAGAACGTGATGTTGCGTTAGATGGTGATTCTCACGTTGCTTATGAAATCTGCAAAAACAGCTTTTAAATTTTTTTTTTCTCTTCCTTGTGCACGTGGTGTGTGCTTGAAGTGGAATGAGCATTAATTAAATGACTTAATGGATGTTCTGAAAAAATATTGCGAGCTCCCTAATTCAGAGTTGCTTTACATACATCTGCTCTTGCAAGCTTGCCCGCAGTTGATGTTTCTTTGAAGAGCCTGTGATGACTCTTTATCTGTAGATGGTTGAAGCACGTTCAGCTCCGCCTGGATGTCAGTGCTGTTTGGCACCTCGTTTTCAAAGAGAATTTGTTAACACAAGTGTAGCCTGAGAGATGAAAAGATCCACGTTGAGTCGTTTGAGGCGGCGAGACACCAGGCAGGAAAAGAAGGATCTGGAGAGAGATTTGATTTCTCCGGTCAGTTGTGGCAGAGAAACCCTTCTCCGGGTGAGAAGGAGCTTTCTCTTGGTGTATCTAAGACATAAGCTGAAGAGGTTGGCCGTGGAGCAGGCTGGGCAGCTCTGCTACAACAGCCGCTGCTGTCCGGAGCTCCTGTGTTTCACCTGCTCCTTCATGTGGGCTGCAGCCCGTGGTGTTCAGACCCCATCTGCCTCCATCCAGGAGCTGTCCTGAGCAGTGAGCAGTTTCACCGAGTAGTGAAAAGTGATAGCTGAACATGGGAATGCAGATACGGAACACGGCGTTTCCCTCCGGGCTGGGGATGGGCTTGTCTGTCCTTGCCCGTCCGTGCTGCTGGACCCGCTCTCTCTTGGCCAGGTTTGGCACAGAGCAGGGCTGAGCATCCTCACTGGGAGCGGGACATACAAGCCAGGACCTCCAAACCCCTCTCTGCATCCTAAACATATTAATTTTAATTACTGTGGGACAAATGGCTCTGTTTGGTAAATGATTTTCAACTTTTCTCAATACCTACTGCTTTGCCTTTCACAGCAATCCACAGCTCTCACAGACCGCACGCCAAAACCAGGCCAGGTCTAACGCTCTGGTCCAGAAGCTGCTCTCCTTTCTGGGTACCGCTTCAGTGAAGCCATTGCAGTAACACAAGAATCATTATTATTATTATTACTATTATTACCCTCACAGCACCAAGGAAGAAGGGGACAGACGTGCTGAGTCCAGCCCAGAGATCGATACCTCCCAACAGCATCACGCTCTCTGGAGGGCTCTGCTCGGGCTGAGCTAGACAATATTTCTGCCCAACAGAGAACAAAGGCACCCCTGGGATTGAGTCGTACCTCTCTGTACCCTCCTGGGGCTGCTTTCGCTTTGCTATACATGCAATCTTGTTGATTATGTGCTGATAATAGTAGAAAAATATATACTTTTTAAAGATCAGAGTACACACTTGAGAAAACAGTTGGGGAGGGGAAAAACTGCAAGAGCAGCGTTTAGAAACTGCTGGTTTCAGCATCTGCCTTCTCCAAAACGAGAGGATTTCTCCCTGTGTTTTCCTGGAGGGCCGGGAGGGGCTGGGCCAGCCTGGGAGGTGATGCTGGACCTCAGCAAGCAAAAAAAGCCGATGTCCCTCCTGGACAGGCTTCCCGGTGGTGTTCCGGGTGGCCCGGGGTGCTGTGGCTGGTGGTCTGGCTTCCCCACATCCTCGTTTCTGGCCGAGGGTGGATGCTCGGCAGCCGCCTTCATGTGCAATCGCCATCCTCGCTGTCCTCTGCTTCCAGCCAGGGATTCCTGTGCTGGGCCTCGCTCCTCCTTTTATAAAAACAGCCATGAACTGCAGTCCTTGGCGTGCTGGGAGGAGTGGGGAAGCTGCCTCTGGCAGGAGCGTGACTTTATTGCACCCTCTGAAATGTCACGTTGGTGGAACCGCCGCGGGCGGTGGCGTTCGAGCGATGCGGTGGACGTTTGTAGCCGGAGTCCATCTCTCCGCAGGAACCAGACATCACGTGGCCCTCGCCCCACGCTGGAAGCTGTTGCTGTCGCTAATGTGACACATCGGGGATGAGATGCTGCTTCTCATTAGCATCAGGGGGTAAAGGGCATCCTCCGGAGGATTCGGCGCGGTGCTGCCGCATCATTAACACAGGCGGCCAGCAGCAGCTCTTGGCCTTTCGTTTGCTTCATGTCATCAAGTCTGATAAAAGATCTGGATGGTTGGAATAATTGCTGGTAATGGCTAACGAGGAACTGCGATTGCCGTGTCCTTTATCCGCACAGCGGTGTGGCAGATGTGCAGCCCGGTGCCACGACAGTATTTATTTGTGTTTTGCCAGCACCTGCTCACCTCGACCTGTATTGCCTGGGGTGATGGATGCGCACAGAGTGTGTCCTCAAGTTTAATAACTTAGAGGTTGAAGCGCTCAGACTCTCATGTATATCGATACTTCTTTTTTTCTTAATTAGCATTTCCAATAATTTTTCCCTAGTGCCTGCTCTTAAGATGGGCTCGCTGAGAAGCTGCCGTGTTTTGTTAACCCTGGGGTGTGTTTTTAAGCAAATGGCTGGATAACCTTCTCCGCAAGGAGAGGAGGCTGATGGCTGTGTTCTTCCTTCCTTTCTCTTGCCTAGAAACTGGCAGCTGAATGCCAGAGTGCCGGCTATCCAGGGACCCTCATCCCGTACAAGTGCGATCTCTCCAACGAAGAGGAGATCCTGTCCATGTTCTCTGCTATCAAGACCCTTCACCAAGGCGTTGATGTCTGCATCAACAACGCGGGGCTGGCTCGCCCGGAGCCCCTGCTCTCGGGGAAGACGGAGGGCTGGCGGACGATGATAGACGTGAGTAGTGCCACAGGAACCGTGCTGGGTTTTTATTCCTTCCGGCCACCAGCACCGCTGTCCCCATCTACTTATTTTACGTGTTCAGAGCTGAGGACCTACTTCCCATCTGGCTCTGCCGTGACCGGGGTTTGCTGATTGTGAAGTGGAAAGACTTGGCTGCTGGGCCATGTGCCTTTAGCTTGGAGTATGAAAACACTCAAGACTTTCAGTAGCATTTTTTCTGTTAGCTAAATGGCTTTCTACAGGGTGATGAGCCTCATGTTGGTTTTTTTTCTTCAATAAAATAGGAAATTGAATGCCAAGCATTGGCTTTTGTAGCTAATCCTGTTAGTTGTAGCAGTGGGTTGTAAAATGGGCAGATTCTTTCTGGCTTAAAAAGCTGTAATGCTTTTTGTCTTTATAGCTTAATTTTCTGCCCATAATCTAGTTAAGGGCTGGGTGTGAATGAGGCAGTTTCATGTACCGAACTGGGAGTTTGTGCAAATGCTTCATGCCATTTACCAGCAGCGCTTCTTCCTGGGTGTTGCTGTCCTGGGATGCTGCTGGGCATCTTTTTGGGTCTTCTCTATCTTTCATCATTATGCGATGGCCTTTTTCTGCCCATAGCAGTGGCAACCATGGCCATGGGACCCCGGGCCAGTCTGCTTGCCCTTGCAGTGGCCCTTTTGCACTGTCCTTCCTGCAGCTCTGGCTGGTGAGATGCTGTAGCAGAAACGTTTCCCGAAGGTGATGTTCCTCTCTTGTACTACCTACCTTTGTGCGTGAAAGTGTCGTCCTCATAGGAACAAGAGTCGAACTCTGGGCTTGGAGTAAACCTTGCAGCACCCCCAGCAGCTGTGAGAGCTTGTCCTGGTGCAGGAGAAGACATTTCTATTTGAGAAGGTGCTCGAAGCTTGTAGGCTTGGGGCTACGGCATCTGACAGCGGAGTGAGCCGGGATCTGTCGGCTTCCGCAGCAGCTGCTGGCTCTCCATCCATCTAAACACCCATTGATCTACCAATTTAGGAGGCATTAGAGTCTCAAATAAAGGCATTTTTAGTTTTTGGTAAAGCTCTCCATCCAGCAGCAGGTTCAGGGGCTGAGTAAAGCAAACCAGAGAGAAACACCGGGGCCTCAGACTCCTGCTGCCAGGGCAAGAGCTGCCGTAGCCCCACTAATTAAGTTCTCATTAGGATTTTGGCCGGTCTGCTGGCTGCTGTGACCGCAGCCAAAGCAAGCTCAGCTCAGCTTTGTCTGCCCAGCCGGGCTTTTGTAGACTGCCCAGCCTGGGTCACGGCACAGCCGCATCTCCCTGTCCCTGGTTGCCATGGAGTCTTTAAAGAAAATGAAGTGAAGTGTAGCTGAGGCCGAGCTGGTGTAAAGCAGGGCACTTCCAGCCTTGTCTCGCCGCAAGCCTGGCCCTGCGGGTCGCCTGCGCTTTGTGAGCCCCGTGTCCCGGGCGCTGTTGTTGCGTCTTCTGTGGATGCTGCGTGTCCCTCATGCTCGGTTGTCTTTGTTCCTCTGACCTTTTGTTGTTTGTAAGGTGGGCAGGCTGGGGAGGAAATCGCTTTACCAAAAACTAAAAATGCCTTTGTTTCCTTGTATTTTTTTATGAGCTTTGAGGCTCTGTCTCCTTCTAGGCTCCCCTCTGAGTATACCTGTTCCATAAAATTCCTTGCTATACATCTAACAGTCGAAAATCATGTTATCATTTACTTATTCCTCTTCTTTTTCGTATGTTCTGGTTCTTTATTGTCTGGTATTTATTCCCAAGGGGGTAGCTGCTTCTCCCTGGGCTGCAGGAGTCTCACGTTAGGAATTGTGTCTCCATTGCTTTAAAGCAGTGCAGCCAGCAAATTTGGCGTGCGAGCAGGAGGGCTCCTGTCGTCGCAGGCGGGTTCTGAGCCTGTCATCTTTTGGTTCGCAGCTTCTCCCCGCTTTTCTCTCTACTCGTTTGCAAGGCTGTTCTTGACACGAGGCTGGAGCAAAGTCCTCCAGCCGTGGCCGATCGGCGCGGGAGCAACTGGGGCTGGATGCTGTGTACACACTGACTCCGGGCTCTGAGATTCAAACAGCTCCTTCACGTTTCACCTACTGACCTTTACAGCCAGGAATTCAAGCTGAACTTTGCATTTGCACTGTTGAGGGCACAAAGGGCTGCAGCACATATCCTCTCGCTCCTCTAGACACTCAATGGATTTGATTCTTCTTGGCATTATCCATTGACCAGCGAGGGTCTGTTCTTCTTGCGTTTATATACCATCTGTGCGGAGATATGCTTTCTGTAAGCTGCGTTTTAATATGTGCTTAGGAGCTGGGATGCTCATTCTGATGCCTTAGAAAAGGCTGATTCTGGGAAGTGAAATGCTCAGCGCTTCCAGGAACAGGATCTTTCATGTTCTCCCAACCTGGCAATTGGAACCCATTAATTACTGGAAAATGTGCCTCCATTGTTTCTGTTGCATTAGCACACACAGGCGGCAGCCGCAGCCCTGCTGCCTCGTGCACAGGCAGAGCACAGATGTGTTGGCCGTCTCTGCTAAGGGACCTTTGAACCTTTTGTTCTTAAAATAGGAACAAGACTGAAAAATGTCTTGCGTGGTTATTTGTAAAAATGGCCTTTAGGTTGTTTCTCAGAGCGGTATAGCCCTAAGCCTTGCTCATTTTCCAGGCACGCTTTTAGGTTTCTGAGTGCCTGTTCCATGTTTCAAAATGGGATTTCACCCCAAAATCCTATGGGTGCATTCAGGAAAAGGCAGCGAGGCAACCTCAGCTCTGCTGCCTTCCAGCTGGGGTTGTTTTGTTGTACCAGGGTGTCTTATCGCCCGGGCTCTGGACTTTCCCATGTGGCTGTTGATCAGTATCTCGCTTTGCCAGTAGTTGTCAGAATGTTGTAGCTCTCCCCGTGCAAGGAAACGCTGCTGAGCATAAGGAAGCACTGCTGAGCTCCATCCCAGCGCTGGAGCTGGTCTCAGGCTTTAGGCTGATGTTACCCTCTAGTGGCCTGCAGGGATGGAGTTGGGAGCAATGCTGCACCAAAGACACGGCACCTGGTGGGTTCAGGGCATCCTGGGACAGGGAGGAAAGTGGGGATGGTGCTTGTCACCAAGGTTTTTTGTACTGACAGTTGCCCGGGTCTGTATCTGAAAGACCTGGCTCCTCACATGGTTGGTGTGCCAGCCTGGAGCAGGTTACTCCCGCTTTCCTTGACCACCTCATTGTGAAATCCAGAAGCATCAGACTCCCTGCTCTGGGCTTCGCTGCAGTGCTGAGGGGGTTGCATGGTCCCACTTCAGCTGACACCTCTGCTGACTTTCTTCCTTGCACAGCCCAGGTAAATCTTCAACCTGGTGCCAGGGAATTTATCTCTGCAGTTCCAGGTATGACAACTGAGATATCCAGCAGTGACTGTGTGCTCAACCAAAGTGCACTTGGATGAGAACGATGACTCTACTTGTTGTGTTGCCTGAGTACTCCAAGATCAGATAAGCACGTTATTTATCTATTGCCAAGACAAAAACTTGTAAGCATGGCCTCTAGTAATGAATAGAAATAATGACCGAGACACAAGCAGTGACCGGAAGATCCTTCAGCTGACCCCGCTCGTCTTTTGTGTGCTGCTCAGTAATTACAGCTTTGCAATTCAACCCTTTCTGCCTCTTACTTTCTGGTTTCCAGACTAATGGTTATCTCTTGGACATCCTTTTCTGCTAGCAAGTCCTAGTCAGCCTGTCCCATTCTTGTTTATAGCTTTCATGGTGATGATAGCCAGCCCTTGAGTACCTTCACTCATGGTCCACATGGCCTGTTCCTGCTGCTCTTCCCACTTACAGTTGCACCTGACTTCTGATTCATCAGATATCTAGTTCTTCCTGGATATTTAGATTACAGCAGTGTTCTTAGGCTTGTCTGGCCTGCTCATTTAGTTAGCAAAGTGACATGCCACTAGGTAGGACCTACCAGTGTGTTCTGCCTTGAAATGCTTACATCCTTTCTAAAGAGCTTCAGCAAATATTTTCTACCTTTCAGGCACTTTCCTGAATCTCGGCCTCTATGAATGTGAACAATTAGCACTGCTGCTGAGACAGCTTGCTCATTGGTCTCGCACACGCCTCTGGCTGGTTTGTATTCCAGCTGGGGAAATTTCCATATCTCTGCCTTCCTGGAGACTTTGACTCTGTGGTTTACAGACAGCAAACACTCAAGGCACCTGAGCATTAGCAGTGACACTTTGCAGAGGTGAAACGACTGAGTTTAACTGAGCCATGGTGTGCTGGGCAGCGCTGGTCCAAAGAGCAGGAGCCTGGAAAGCTGTGGATCTTGTGCGAAAGGACCGGAGAAATTGCCATGACCTCTCTTCCTCGGCTCACACTGTTAGGCCTGAGAAAAACGTCAGGGGACAGTGTGCCATCGGCGCCTTTCCTGTGGGCAGGGTTGCTTGCCCACCCTGGCTCTCCCCACGGCACGACGTGATCTTTGGCTTCGTGTGAGCACAGGAAGCTCTTTGCTGGCTGCGCGGTTCGCAGAGCCTCTGAGCGCCTGGCTCTCTGACAGGCGATATCTGGGGATTTCCTCGTTAACTAGCTGACCTAATTACCTGCTGTTACTGCCCTGTCAGCTGCCCAAACTCCAGTGTGCTCAGTGTTGTACAAAATAAACAAGTTTGTCTCCGGGGCAGAGTGCTGACTGTGGGGAAGTGAGTTTGTTCTGCCTTACCTTGCACTCTACCCTCACTCTTGTCTGTAAAACAATTAAGTCCATTTATTTCTGGCAGAGGCCAAGGCTGTCTTAGAAAACTGGACTTTCTGTGCCTCCCCTGCCCAAACCCCTTGTTACTGCAGCCCCGAGTTGGGTCACAGGGGGATATGGGGTGTGCACTGTGCTGCTGGGTTGAGTTTCTTCTTCTTTTCTCATCCCACAGGTCAACGTGATGGCTGTAAGCATCTGCACCCGGGAAGCCTACCAGTCCATGAAAGAGAGAAACATCGATGATGGGCATATTATTAACATTAACAGGTAGGCAGTGGGGGAATGTGGGATCGGCCGTGTGGGCGTCCTCCTCCCCGCCTCGCAGAGAGGGTTTAAGCAGAGAAGCTTTAATCTTGGAGTGGGCCGATGGTGCCCAAGAAGGGGTTTTCCAAGGATTGCGATGGCCGATTTTCAAACCTTTTTTTTTTTAACCTCTGCTGGTCTAAATGCAAGACAGACCAAACCAGGGAGAAAAGGTTGATGCCACCGCTTGCAATGGTGCAAGGTTGGAGACTGAAACTTCTTGACCAGCTCCAGAAAAGAGCTGTGTCAAGAGGAACCTCTGGTGATGTGTGTTCCCGCAGAGGAGGGGAGATCCTCCCAGGCCACCATCTCTTTCTGTCTTCGTTACAGTGGTTTGAGTCTCCCGTTGGTACCTTCTCGGGTCTGTGCTGACCTTTCTGCTCTCCCCTCAGCATGAACGGCCACAGCGTTGTGCCACAGTCAGTGGTGCATTTCTACAGTGCCACCAAGTACGCGGTGACGGCCCTCACGGAGGGGCTGAGGCAAGAGCTCCGAGAAGCCAAGACTCATATACGAGCTACAGTGAGTACTGTGGGCTTTTCTCCTCAATCCTGCTTTTGTGGGTGATAGAGAGCTGGTAGATTTTACGGGACAGAGGTTTTTTCCCTTTGGAAAAGAGGCAAGGAAATGCAAAAATAGGGCTCGGCACACTGGGAATGTCCAAGTCCTGTGGCCAACTGTCCCTGGCCATTTCTCTTACCCAGGCAGAGTGGGAAAGAAGAACAATAGAAACGGGGCTGGATTTGGGGGCTTTTTCAGTGCTAAAAAGTTTTGGTTTATTTCCTTTTTTTTTTTTTTTTTTTTTTTGCATTCTTGTGCTGAGAGGGAATTACAAATCCTATTAGGATGTGCTCTGCTTTTTTCCAGTGTATATCTCCAGGACTGGTGGAAACGGGATTTGCTTTTAAACTTCATGATAATGACCCCGAGAGAGCTGCTGCAACCTATGAGAGCATTCGGGTAGGACACGGAGAAATGGAAACGGAGGGAAGTGGTTCTGTTTACAGCTGTAACAGTCTCTCTCCTGGCTAATCACACAAAGAACTAGTTCTGCAGAGTGCCCAGTGCTTTCCAGGATGTGATCAGCATCCCCGAAGTCTCAAACCTCAGGTTTTGCACTCGTATTTACAAACTATGTAGGGTTTCATTCAGGTTCAGTGTCTCACTCCCTGTATTTTTCCTTTTATTTTGGAGTTCCTATAAATAAATATCAGCCGGCTTTGATACTTGGCAGGCTGTAACGTCTTTATTGAAGAGAAGATATAATAAGCAAACGTGCCTACGCAAGAAGAGTGACAGCGTGTTGTCTTGCAGGTGGCTAGCGCAGGATTTCGTGTGCTTCTCAGGTAATATTTTATAAGGATGGCGATGCCTGACCTGGCAGCATTCCTGTGCCCGTAGTAAGGTTATTCGCAGCAAATGGAGAATTATCAGCACCAGACACATCCTTTGTTAAATTTTTAATGGATTATTTTCTACCTGCTTGCTTGCATCTTTTTGACGTGCCCTACTGACACTGTCAAAACTCATTATTGATGGTCAGGAAAGATGCGACCTTGTGGCCAACTTCCTGAGGTGCCCTTTGACTGAGAATCTCTTTCCTGTCTTTCCAGTGTCTCAAAGCTGAAGATATGGCCAACGCTGTCATCTACGTCCTCAGTGCCCCCCCCCACGTACAGGTAGGCGGTGGTTGGGTTGGAGGGCTCTGTGGTGGCTGGCAGGGGCGTCTGGGCACGTTCTGGCCTTTTGGATGGTGCCATCTGAGATTTCCTGATGGTCTTGGAGCTGGGGCATGTTCTGCCAGTGCCAGATAATGCGCTGGGCCTGATGCTGCCGAGCGCTGTGCACCTCCCCAGGGGTGGCGTGAGCTGCTTGAGCTGCCAGAGGGATTTCCCTCCTGTGAAACAAGAAATAAGTGACCAGCTTTGAGCTGGAGCCAGGAGGAGGCAAGAAGTGTCAAAGGTTAGTACGTGCAACACGAGAGTTCCTGCTGCAAAGCAAACTTTGGTCGTGAGAGGTTTAGCAGCCCCTCGCGTGAACTCTGCTCCTTTGGAGCGAGACGTGGCCGTCTTGACGCTGGATCGGTAGTGAGAGCTGGCCGCCTTTCTTCAAAGGACAAAAACTCCTGCCCAGGGCTGATCAAGCAGTGTTTCTGCTTGACCTTCTGTGAGCAGAACCAAAGACTTGAACCATGGGAGTTGTTATCGGCATCATCTCACGCTCTTTTCTGCGCATGTTTGTGCTTCTATCCCTTCCGCTAAAGGCAGAACAGTCACATTCACTTTTATTTCTTTCTAATATCTCGTAAGCAGGCTCATTTCTAGTCACAGGAACTTTCTTCACGTGCAGCATGGAAGTGCAGGATTTAAATGGACTCCAGTGCTCCAGTAAAATCCTACGTTGGTCTCTTCTAGATTGCAGATATACAGATGAGGCCCACGGAGCAGATATCGTAGCAAATGAAAAGGACCATGAGCAGCACCGCGTCTCCACTCCACTTCGAACCCTCTGGCAATTTAGGGTTTCGTCGGCTGGCTAGCAACGTTTTAATCAAGTACCAAGGATCATGTTTGAAGAACTGTTTTTCTCTCCCTCTCTCTGAGCTGGTGCTGGTGCTGAGCCAGTTTAGGAAAAAGTAGTAGTGGGTCTCTTTTTTTCCCCCACTCTTTTCTGAAACTGCTTAAGAGTTAAAAAGTATTTGAAAATAATGCAGGGAAGTGGTTTGTGGAAGATTGTTGTCTCCAGGCTGGTTTATTCTTCTTTTTGCTTTCTTTTCAAGGTTTGTTTGATCTGATTTGCTGATGCTGTGTCTGGACACGGGTGAAGCGGCACAAGATGTTTGCCGGCTTCAGTGTGTGTAGGGTTTGAGATTTTCAGTGGATGTCATACATGAATCCATCTAATTTTGGGGTTTATTTTCATCAGATTGATTACTGATGGTAATGATGCATGTGATATTTTCTACTCCCTTCATATTCCACTGCCCTAAGCCCAGTGTACAATCTCACCTCCCCAAACCCTCCTTTCCCATTCATATGAATCATGCCTGCCAAGTTTGAGGAGTATAAATGTGTGTGTTTGCTATTTCTTTCTTTCTAGGTAGGTAGATAGTTGGAGGAAAATTACCTGTACTTTTGCAGGTTAGAATGATCATCTAAGTGGCATAGTTACAGTAAGAGTGAGTTGTTTGGTATTTTTAATAAAGACTAAATGTGTGCTGTCTTGTGATCACCTCTATCCTTGGTATCATCTCCCAGCACTCTCGATGTTTTTGTATGTGATATTTGCATGCATTGACACTTTTCTGGAAATATTGATCAGTCTTAGAAAGATGTATGGTGCTGTTTAAATGCTGGTGCTGAGGAGCTGGAAATGTTGAAAGTTTGTTTATACGCAGAGGTACAAATTCAGAGAGAGAGAGAGTGAAATGAAGCATGCCGAAGCTGTCCAAAGTGAAAAGGTATTAGTGGGGCACTTGCCTACGAAGCAGCAGGTGAAAGGTCTGGTTGAGATCTCGTACTAGTTCTGCGCTGGTGTAGCCCCGTTGGTTTGCTCTGGGTTTATTCTAACCCGAGGGAGAAGCGGATCGGCCTGGAAGCTGGGACACGCAGAGCTGGAGCCCGCTGGAGGTGTCCCGAGACCCTTGCGGCGCGGCAGGAACGCGGCCGTGTGCCGTCTGGCTCGCCGCAGAGCTGCGCAGCTGTTCACGAACGCGTTGCCTTAGGATTGCAGACTCGCTCCTGCTGCGCTCTGGACTTTCCATGGTGTTTTGAAGGCGAAATGGTTGGTTTTGGTGGAGTGAGTATGGTCGGTTGATCGGAGTGGAGGACTGGGAGCCGGAGAAACTTGGGTTGGATCGTTTTGCTTGCCCCAGTACAGCTCTGTGGGAGTTCACCTGTGTTACACCACCATAAGGGAGACCAGAATTGGGCCACTACGTTATGAGTTTCAACTCCCTGTATAGCCTTGGGCAAGTCACTTTACCTCTCTGCCTCAGTTTCCCCATCTGTAAAATGGGGATAATAATACTTACCTACCTCACAGGGGTGTTGTGAGGACTCACAAACTTTTTGTAAAGCACTTTGAATACGAGAAGCGCTATGTAAGTGCTGAGTGATGATATGAAGTATTATTATGAATTGAATCTCGTGCTACGTAGAATTCCTTGTGCCAAAGGTGAGTAACAGTAGAAGGATACAAGGAGAAAACTGGTAAAACATTCCTTTGTAATGACAAAACAAAGCAATTTGCCCCTTTTTTTCCTCTTTATAAATAGATGCTCATGGTGTGTTCTGTCCATTCCTCATTTGCCACCAGTTTTTACTGCCAAGTACACATGGTCTCATCCCTGGATTGGGCCTTTTAACTTACTGTGAGTGAAATTCATAGGGTTGCTTTTGCAGGAGATTGTTGAAATTCAGCAGATGTGCTGTGCAGTGTTTGCCATTTTAGGAGAAGATGGTTGAACTAGGAAGCCAAAAAAAGACAAAAGTTGAGAAATTAGGAACTTCTGAGCAGCGAATGAATGAAGCATGTGGGTAGCACTGGTGAAACATCTGCATTGGTGGCTGCAACTATGTGGGAAGTTAAGCCGATGTTGAAATGCATGGCTGAGGATGGACCTGGCTTATCTTTCTGCTCTGTGGAAGGAGGATTCAGAGGGAATTGCTTAAGATGTAGGGCCTTGAAAAAGAGTATTTGCTCCCTGCAAATACAACCTGGCTGACCTTCAGCCCTGGAAGTTTGTTTTATTTTCCTCCCTGAGAACATTTGTAACATTTGCTAGTCTATAAACTAACTTTGAAATGATAGCCCGTATATTTTTCCATTTCAAATGTGTGTTTTTAGGGGGTAGTTCCTTCTGCCCCTTGCCTTCCCGCATGAAGCGCGGCCTGCGGAGGGGTTTGTTCGGGTTGTTTGGTTGCTCTGCCCCTCGAGCCATCGTTCTGGGATGAGATGGGATTGGCAGCACAACTCTGAGGTGTTTTCAAACTCTGTAATTTATCAGTAGGTTTCTAATTGTGAACTGTAAAATAAAGAATAAAAAGAGAGGCACACTGTGGTTCTTCTGTTGTGTATACTGCGGTGTTTGTGTTACGACATAATGTCCTTTTTACTGTTCACAGCTGAACTTTTGTGAAGAGTTCAAACAGAAACGCGTGGTTTTGGTTCTTCATGAGAAAAACTGTCATTGCTTTCTAGAGCAGAAGAGCATCCAGTTGTCTCAGGGATAACCGCTGGAGCCTGGACTCGCCCGTCCTCATTCAGATGAAGTCACACTCAGAGGGGTTCGCTGAAACCCCCAGGTAGGCTGGGTTTAACTAAACTGAGCAAGGGATGAGCCAGACTTGGGCATCAAACACTTTTGGTCTCTCGTGCTTGCCTCGAAGGAAGACCGATTATCATCATTGTTAGATGAAAGCATTTTTGTTTCCCGGTCCCCCTTCAGCTTGTCCAAACGCAGAGGCATGTTCCTGAGCTCAGCTTTGCTGTCAAAATACAAGGTTTTTGCAAAGAACTAATGAATAGCTGAACGGGCTGCCATTGCTGGATTGGGGGCAGATATTTCGGATACCTTGTAAATAGGTAGAGAGCATTTGTAGAATTAAAACCATGTTGTTTTCCTATTCCTGTACTTTTTTTTTTGGTCCTATATAGTATATCTCGTCAGTTAATGTGTTTGTTGGAGATGCGGCAGTTTTATCTAGCAGATAATGTGATCTCAGGGGACTGGTCTCAGCTCGCATTTTTTTGGAGGAGGGGGGGAGGAACTGTAATCAGGAAAAACATGGTTTTATTTGATCTCTGCACCTGCAAAACCAATTTCTTTATAATTTTGAGGCCTCGCGTAACTTGTCGATGCTTCAGAGCGACGGTGAGCGACGGTGTGCCCGGGGCGCCCCCGCCCGCCGCCAGGCGGCGCTGCCGCGCGGGACGGGGCATCCCCCGGCTCGTTGGTGCGGCCCGGAAGGGGCGGGACGCACGCGAGCGGAAGGGGCGGTGGCGGGGCCCACGCGTGATCCGCGCCCCGTGTGTCCCCAGCCGGCCCGCACGTGTCCGTGTCCCAGCCGCGCTCCCGGTTCTGCGGGTTGTCTCTGGGACTGGGCTCGGTGTCTTCCCCCTCCCGTGGGCAGCCCGCCGGTGCCAGCGCCGCCCTCTCCCCGCGTGGAAAGGCCTTTGGGGCACCCATGGAGCAGGCGCTCGGGGCCGGTGTCCGCAGGGCCGTGGGGCTGTCACCCGTGTTACCGCGGTGCTGGCGGGGGCTGCGGTTCCGCTCCACGCGGGAGGAGCGGCCCCCGCCCTTCGCAGCCGCGGGTGGGGATGGGGAAGGGCCGCCCCGCGCGGGGGATTCGCGGCTGACCGTGTCCCGTGGGGGCCCGGCCCCGCAGAGCCGGCCCTTCCCCTGGCACAGGCACCCCGGGGCGAGCGGCGTCTCGAAGCGGCTGGAGCGAAAACCTCCGCCCGTGGCCAGGACCGAGGGCTCGGAGCTGCTGTTCGGGGTCGCGCCGTGCTCGCTGGCCCTGGCGCGGGCCCGCAGGGGCCTGTTCCGCCTGTTCCTCAAGCCGAGCAGCGGCTCCCGGCGCCCGGTGACCGGCGAGCTCGCCCTCCAGGCCGCGGCGCGGGGGGTCCGGGTGCAGTGGGTGCGCAGGAGGGAGCTGGACACGCTGTGCGGGGGGCGCGTGCACCAGGGAGTGTGTCTGGAGGCGACTCCTCTCCGCTTCAAGAGCTTGGAGGAGGCGGAAAAGCCCGATGTGGGGGATGAAGAGAGGCCAAAGCCACGGCTGGTTTGGCTGGTGCTGGAGCAGATCCAGGATCCCATGAACCTGGGGGCTGTGCTGCGCTCTGCCTACTTCTTGGGGGTGGACAGAGTGGTGACCAGCCAGAGGAACAGGTACGGGGCTGCTCCTTCGGCTTTTCTCTTTCCCGCTGCCTCCCAAAGAGGTTTCCAGCCTGTGTTGCTCAGCAGCTGCTTCAGAGGGCTTGCTGGAGCTGAGCTGGGCTCGCTGCTGCTTGGCGTTCACTCTGCAGCGAGGCCGTGGGACGTGATGTTCCAGGCTGGCAAGGAATCTCCCTGGGTCCCTTTTGTTTTAGCCCACTTTGTGGTTTAGTTGCCCGTTTGTGCACAAAACTGCTCTAGCCTCTTTCCTGGGTTAATTTCTGAGCCCTCCTCCATAGGAAAACAGAAAATACACCTAGTGAGCGAGGTCTTCAGTGGAGTGATTGGAACTGGGTGGTACCAGCAAGAGAAAAAAATACAGCAACAAAAATTCTCCTGGATTTCCTTTTTTGCTCTCATATGACGCTTTTACTTTCTTTTTTATCCTTGCAGCTGCCCCTTGACACCGACAGTGAGCAAAGCGAGCTCTGGAGTTATGGAAATCTTTGATGTCTACAGCACAGATGATCTCCGCAGCTTTTTGAAGGTACAATGATCGATGGTTTTTTTTTTTCCTTTCAAGAAACCTCAAATATTGCACGTGTTGAACAACAGCGAGGAGGTACAGGAAAAGGACTCTGTTATTTGCAGTGTCCTGCGCTCCTGCTCTTCATTCCTGTTTGCTGCCGGTGATCTGTGCTGTGGGACCAGCTCTGGCAGGTGCACACCCCCAGTCTCCTTCCATCGCATGGGGTGACAGGGCTGAGTTGTGGGTCTTTTTTTCTGGAAGATGGCAATAGCAGGATAACGCTGTGTGTGTATCCGAGGTCGGTAAGACGGGGTCTGTCTCCCTTTCTTTCCATGAGGCTGGGGTCTGTCTCCCTTTCTCTCCGTGGGGACTGGTGCTGCCTGCAGCAGATCTCGCCCGGTGTGTGGCTGAGGCAGCATCCCCGGGGTGCAGGCACACGATGGCAGCATTGGGCAGCCTTTGGAGCGGAGACAGCAGGGCTGGTGCCAGCTGCTGGGAATCCTTTCACGCTCTGCCTGTGCAGTGAGGTGAGATAGGGCTCTGTGCAGAACGTGCTGCAAAAGGAAAAAAAGGAATCAGCATGGAAAAACATGATTTAAACTGAAACCCAGGGATGTTGCTTTGAATTGGCAGAGTGTGTCCGTCACCTGGGTAGCAGCGTGTGACCGTGCTGGCTCCTCGTGGAGCTTCCCTGTGCCCTGGCTGGGCTGGGGACAGCTGTGTGCCCTGTGCCCGAGGAGCAGAGAGCTGCAGGTCTCCTCTGCCTCCCCTCTTCGTGTGGGGTCCCCCAGACCCAGGGAACAGCGGGGTAGGAGGGCAGGGGCTGCAGATCCGCAGGAGAACCAGAGTAGCCGGGGTCACCGTGTGTCTGTGTCCCTTTGAGGACAATCGGCGTGGTCTGGTGTGAGAGCGAGGAGGCTGAGCGGAGATAAACCTGGGCTCTTGGTGCTGGAAAACCCTTGTCCAGCTGTACGGTCGGTCTGTGGCAGCTGGAGCTCTGGGTGATGGTGAAATGAAAGGTAGATAAAAGACATTGATATTTAATTGAAACAGCTGGAAGAATCACTTTGTTACTCTAAAGCTTGAATTATTAACATTTTGAGCCATTGCAGCAGTTCATTTAATTGGACCTAGATTCCATGGCCTAACACTTGGCGTTGCCTGGCTGGTGTAAATTTGATATAAGGTAATGTAAAAAGTGCCGGTTTCACAGGAAATGAAGCTGGCAAGAAGCAGCAGTTCTTTTATTGTTAAAATGGATTTCCAAGACAAATAATTAAGGCTCTTTTTAGCAGGGTGTGGGAGGGAAGGCTGGTTCTCTGAGCGTTGAGTGCCCAGCCTTTTGTACGAGCTGAATTTTGGCATCTGAGTTGGAAAACGTGCACTTGTGTTTGAAAACATTACTGGGGGCTTCTGATGGCTGGGCCTGCACTTGAGAGCTTGCACTGCCCTGCTCTGTGGATTAGCCTTATGCTCATTTGTTTAACACTACTCGTTTTGTATGCTTTCCTGGCAAAAACCTTCCTAGAATTGTTACATGGGGAAAAAAAAAAGGCAACTTTTCAGTTGCTGTTTGTTTGCTTGCTGAACTGGCATAAACACCAGAAGGAAAATTACTTTTTTTTGTTCATAAGTCAAGGTTTGTGTGCTGGTATAGGAGGACTTTGGTGGTAAAAATTCAAGGGGTGCTACAAACACCTAGGAAAACCAGTCAGCTGCACTGAAAACATTAAAAAAAAAGTTTGCATGTGTGACTTATTTTCTTTTTAAGCTTGAAAAGTAGGCAATTTTTTAACATTTATTTCCTTTCCCTTTCTAGGCTAAAAGTGCAGAAGGCTGGGAAGTCATCGGAACGGTGAGCAAGCCTGAGGATGTGGAAAATGTTCCTGTCATCAGCTGCTTGGAATTTCAGTGGAATAAACCCGTTCTTCTAGTAATAGGTATTTCAACTGACAGAGCTTGGGGCTTGGTGGAAGTGCCTGTGTGAGGGAACGATCAGGGTGGTGTTGCTCTCCAGAGCTAATTGTAGGTCTGTTATGTTACATCTCGCTTTGGTCTGGAAAAGAAAAGCTGAGCAAGAAGTGCCAGAATGATCTGACTGCAAATGAAATGGGACCCAGAAGAAGAGGGGGAGCTGAGGAGCCTCCCAGTAGGAGCTGCAGGAACAAACCAGTCTGTGCAGATGAACTGGGAGTTCAGGAGCTGCGGAGGGTCTGGATGGCAGTTTGTAGGGGCAGGACAGGCTCAGCACAGCCACAGTGTGCTGGTTTGAGTTTAATCCCATCCTAGAGCCCCAAACCTGGTTTTTCTGTGTTGGCGAACCGCAAACCTGCGTGAGAGACCCAGGAGGTGCGTGTTTGCTCTTGCTGCGCTGAGGCTGCAATGCTGAGCTGTGCTGCATCTTTGCTTCATCATCTTTCCTCTTAAAAAATAAAACCAGGACTGTATCTCTGTGCGCAGTTTGAGCAGCGGGTGCCGCTTTCCTGAGCACCCAAACTGGGCGGTTCCTCCAGAGCCCTCTGTTTCTCCCCTCTCTTTGCGTAGAGGATGCCTGTGAAGGATGCTGTCTTTTGTAGGCAGAGTTTGGGGTTGTGCAGCCTCCCAGGAGGTGAAGAGAAGGGGAATAATGGCCTCGTGGCAGCTAGAGAAAGAAATTCAGGCCCCCCTGTGTGGCCATGCCTCAGCCCCCACTTTGTGTCACCTGGCACAAGAGCTGGTTTGAGCATTTACACTTGGAAGTAGCGTCGTGCTGGCCACGAGCCATCAAGGGGCTGTAATCCTGCCCCGTGCTGCGGTTTCCTTGGCTCAGAAGACAGTCCTTTAATTAAAATGTTTATTGAACTCCTAGAAATACTGACAAGACAACGCTGCAAATCTGGCATCTCTACAAGATGTGTGGAGCTATATCATAGAGAGAGCAGGGAGGCTGGCAGTGCTGCTGATGGACCACAAAGAAATGCATCCCAGAAACGACAACAGCACCAGGAGAAAGGAAGGGGGTGAAAGTGGCAGTGGTGTCGTTACCTTGAATTATGAGAGATTTCTCCAGGAAAAAGTCCAAATATCCTTTTGTCAAGGGAGATTGGAGGCAGATTGGTAGATGCATGAGGAGAGCTCCCGGACCTTGCAGCAGTAATCATTTCAACTCTCTGCTGAGCACTAACTCTTCGCTGAAAAGAAAATTGAACATTACAGTCGTCTGATGCTGGGGTTGTTTGAAGAAATGTCCTACATCTGAATATGGAGCGTACCTGTGCTGCAAACAGAGAGCAGCAGAAATAATTTAGCGTGGTAGTGAGCTTCCTAGCATTGCAGAGATTGTCTTGTAACTTGAGCGTTCGCAGATGTGAATTCGCCCTCCTGACATCCTCGCCGGCTTGGCAGAGTGATTTGGAGAGTCCAGCCTCACGGCTGTGCTGGAGTCACTGCCGAAGGTGACAGGCAGGCTGGCTGCCCTGAGGACCTTGTGCGAACAGGAGCGCTTAGATGTCTGAGTAAGAGGAGTTCCTGGGTAATTTGTTCTTCTTACACCCCCAGATTTTAGCTTGGGGTCTAAGAAATGATTTTATCAAGATGCTCATTGTGCATGTTTCTCTTCTGCCTGGACTTGAACTCCCTGCACTGGGAACTGCAGTTACAGTGATGTTAATTGTAAACAGGGCAGAAAACTTGTGTTATCGTTTCAGCCAAGCTCTGACTCTGAATTTTGAGGCCTGTCAGTGAGGGACAAAGCTGATAGATGGAAGTCAAAGAAGTGGGAAGTGTTTTGTTCACCAGTATAAACCAGGATTTAATCTAATTCAGTCAATACTCCCTCCCTTGTGTCACTCTGTGCAAGTCTTTTTGCCCTGAATTTATGGTTCCTAATTATTTTAAGCAGCCAGTGCCATAAAAAGCTTTGTAAAAGCTGGAAGCAAAATTGCTGCCTTTGTTAAGCATCATAAGACCCCTGTCAGGGAGGGGAGGGGATTGCTCCAGGAGCCCTTGCACCTCTGGCAATAGCTGCTGTCCCAGTTGGAGAGTCCCAGGAGAGTGTGGGCTGAGAGGCCCAGGAGACACATGTCACTGTAAGTTGCAAAACTTTTCTGTGTTGAATCAGGAAAAAGTAGGATAATTTCTTTTTTTCTGGAAGCATCCCTGGAGAGCCACAGTCTAGCGAGGAAGAGGCAGGCGGGGCCGTGGGGGCTTCGATTCCTCGTGTCACCCAGGCTTCCCCTGTGACCCTGGACAACTGCACTGCTGGCTTACAGCAGCAGGAAAACAGCGGTTAGGGTGGGATTTTGGTTTTCTGAAGGTTCCTTTACCCCTGCCAGAGGATGCTTTTGCCTTTATGGCTTATTTCATGTGGGAAGGTGATGCAAGATACGTTACCCAAAGCATTCTTTTCCTTACAGAGTGCATCTTGCTGGTTAGATCAGGCCAGAAAAGCATGAGCCCGTCTTTGACATGAGCTTGCAGCTCTGTAGCTGTCTGTGTAGCTCTAAATAATGAATGTGGAAGAAATCTTTGGGGAGCCGAGCGGGCTGGGAGGTCCGTGGTCTTCTGCATTTTCACTTGTCTGCGCACAGGATTGTTTAAAGCCTCTCCCTTTCCATTTCCCTTTGTGACAGTGTGAGTCAAACAACTACTAATGACCTGGGATAGATTTCAACTCTGTTTCACCAGTGTATCAGCCCAAACATATCAGGGCTGTTGGATGGTTTAACAACTAATCAATTGAAGCCTCTGGTTAAACTGTCTGCATTCACAAGTTGCACCCAGCTGGCGGTACTGTGTGCTGAAAAGGCAGAACCCGTCACTATCAATAGCGATGTGGGATTTGCTGGATCTAGACCAGGCCTGTGGCCCCTTGTCTGCCTTGTCCCCTCGGCAGCAGCAGCGTACAGGGGGGCTCAGGCTGCACGGCTCTGCTCTGTGCTGTGCACACAGGCATGTTGCACAGGTATTCCTCAAAACCCCTCAGATACTGGAGAACAGAGAGAATCAGAGTCATTTTGGTTCAAAGAGACCCTCAAGATCATCGAGTCCATCCGTAACCCACCCCTGGCACTGCCCCATGTCCCTGAGAACCTCATCTCCATCTGTCCAACCCCTCCAGGGATGGTGACTCCACCACTGCCCTGGGCAGCCTGTTCCAATGCCCAAGAGCCCTTTGGGGAAGAAATTGTTCCTAATATCCAATCTAAGAGATGTGGGGAGGCTGGAGTGGGCCAGGAAGGAAAGGCAGGTAAGGTCCCTGGTAGTTCTTGGCTGTTGCTGCGTGGGAGCTGCTGGGGTTGCTGGTGAGCTCAGCAGCAAGGGTGTAGTTGTGTCAGAGCATTGGCAAGAACTGTGCTTGGGAGGGGGGAAAGGGATGTGGCAGCAGCTGCGAGACGACCTGAGCGATGGCTTTGTTCTGCAGGTAACGAAGGTGAGGGACTTTCCCTAGAGACGCAGCTCTTGTGCCATCGGATGCTGACCATCCCCCCCGGCAGAGCGCTGCACCCCGGCATCGAGTCACTGAACGTCTCTGTTGCTACTGGTAAAAATGGTTCTGATGCACAAAGGCATCATAGTCCAAATTTCGGTATTTAAAAATCAAATATCCAGACCCGCAGAACGATTTCTTGTGGTTTAAAAAAAGATCTTTCTTTATTTTTACTTTCCTACAGGTATTCTCCTGCACTCCGTCTGCAGCCAAAAGCTGAGGCATGGTGATTGAATGTTTTTTTTTATTTGGTGGGAGAAGCTGCTCCCGTGGTCCTGAGCTGCATCTCGGCTGACTCACGATGCCACCAGAACCCTGGTTCAATGCTGGAGTTGGAGACCAGCCTGTGGTAGGTAACACCTCCCACCGGCCCCTCGCAGGAGCAGCCGCTGGGAAGGGACACCAAGCCGGGTTTTGAAAACAGACAGCCAAATCCTTCAGTTCTTGCCGTGAAATACCCCGTGATTGCTGCGAGCTTTGTGCTTGTTGCACGGGGGACTCTGTGCATCACTTGTGCTGTGGAGAGAATTTGGGCTGGAAGTGGGAGGCGGAATGGACACAAGCTGTTAGAGAACGGCTGTAGTGGGGGAGAATGCAGCCCGTTGAAATAAAACCTCTGTAAAGATTGGCTGTAGGCTCGACTCAATCCTTTTTGTGTCATGTATAAATCCAGAGTGTGATTAGTGGAACAGAGCGCTTCCTTCGGGTGGGAAGGGGAATCAGGAGCTTGTTCTCTTCTGGCAAAGGTTTCTTTCCACACTGGGCCTGATCCTCTGGGATGCTGAGCTGCCCCAGCACCACTGTCCCGCTGATGGCATGGGAGGAGGTGGCTTCATTTACAAATATCCTGGTTGAAAACCAGGCTGGCTAAATTATTGAGAGCCAAATGAATGTTATCACTTAGCACCTTAATTATTTTATTTAGCTACTGTGGCCCTTTGCATAGGATTCCTCATTAACACTTAATTTACAGTGCCCTTTAGGGATAATTTCAAACAATTCGGCTTAGTCTCCCCCCTCCCCCCTTTCCAAATGAACAAGTAAATCATTCCAAGTGACTAATTAGGACTTTTCCTTTGAGCTAAATGAAGTCTGTGGATGTGGTGGTTTTTCAGATGCGTCCCTGGGGCCCTGGCCGGTGGGTGCTGTGGGGCTGGGGACACCGCAGTGCCCGGGGTGGGCTCCGGGCCTGGAGCCCTGCGCGTGGCCTACGTCCCTCCCCGGCTCCGAGAGCTCTGTGCGGTGTCCCCGGCGGTGTCCCCGGGGCCAGGGTGCCCCTGTGCCCTGCTGGGGGTCCCCACGCGCCCTGCTGAACGTTTGTGCCCCCGTGGCTCGCAGCTGGGATCCTGCACCGCTCCACAGCCAGAGCTTTTGCTTGTCGAAGGTGTCGATACTCGCTGCTGCGGCTGTGACAGAGAGGGCGCCGGGCACAGCAGTGTGTACCAGGGCTGCGTTTGCCTTTTGGCCTCTCCTGTGGGAAAGGGCAAACCCCAAATTCCCCCTGGACGCCGGCTGTAGCTTGAGCCGGGCTTTACTGCCCCTCTCTGAAGGCAAAGCTGGTCGCTGAATAACCGTGAACTGGTGCCTTGCTGGGGCGACCGCTGTCAGACGGGTGTGCAGCTCTTGCATTCTGTGAGTTGCACGTGTCTTTTAACGCTGAAATAAAAAGGCGCAGGGCCAGGGAGCTGCAGGCCGCCCCCTCCGCCTGGCGCTGCCCCAGCAGAGGGTGCCCGTGGCTCAGATTTGCTCGTTTTTCAGAGAAACATTTCAGCGCTTGGGGCTAACGGAGCCTTCCTTTCCAGCAGCAGGGATGAGGATAAAGCATTTCTTTATTAGTGACCTATAGGTAAGTACGTATATTTTTCCGATTTCATAGGAACTGTAGTTTCCCCGTTTTTTAAAATTTATTCAAACAGTACTTTAATAGAGGAGGCTTTGCATGTGTTTGGAAAAGCCAGACGCCATCGGACTGCACTGGCTCACCGAGGAGGAGGCAGGTGGGTAACGATGGAGCAGCTGCTTGACTTCTGGAAGGCTCCCACAAACCCCTGAGCCCTCGGTGCCCATGGGCTGGGTGAGGTGGAGCAAAGTTCCCGCGGCTGTTGTCCCTCAGCCCCACGGCCATCGTGCGTTTCCCACAGAGCACCTTGGAGGATCAGACGAGGCTTATGGGGAGTTGCGTGAGGCTTGGATTTTAAGAGGCAGGAATCTGGGGGTGTGACTGCGGCTGCAGCTCAGACGTTTTTGTGTGAGAACGGCAATGAAGGCTCTTGTGAGCGCAGTGAGTCACGTGGAGCGGGACTGCTGCTGTTCGCATTTAGCTCGTTTCCCTTTTGGGAAGTTCTGGCCCCGTGTTGTTTCATGTTGATCCCCCTCTGCCATCAACCGGCGGGATTTTAGGGGTACCTGCCGTGGTTGATGTGTTGTCCCCCCCAGCCCCGTCCTGCTCCGGGCTGAGACCTGCGGGGACCTCTGCACGCTCCCACCTTTGGAGACGGAGCTTTGTGCTGTGCGATTCGCCCCGATCTAATAAATGCGATCCATTAATTGGATCATTGCCCGCTTCTCCAGTTAATTTCCTGGATATTTTTAAATGTTAAAATGTAGTTTTTATGGTCTTTCATTATTTTTAGCCTTAAGCTTAACTATAATCGTCCCTGTAATGTAACTGTAAAGAACTCCCAGCTTTATATCATAAAGGAGGACATTAATTGTCATTTTTTGTGTACATCAGCAAGATCAAAACATGCTTCCTGATTACTTCTGTTTGTACATACAGTCTCTTTGATATTTAG
The DNA here is from genome assembly GCA_013399365.1 of Pampusana beccarii. Classification (NCBI taxonomy): domain Eukaryota; kingdom Metazoa; phylum Chordata; class Aves; order Columbiformes; family Columbidae; genus Pampusana; species Pampusana beccarii. The sequence goes on along the minus strand of VWYH01002909.1, from coordinate 32,158 downwards.
ATATGAATAAAGTGTGTGTGTGCAATTTGAAAGTCAATTTTTCCCTCCCTGCTGCTTGTCATGGATTCCTTTCAGAGGCTTATTTACCAAATTGATTTAAAACTTAGTAATTGCCCTTCCAAACTGATTTCTCAATAATCAAAGTGTCTCTGTGCAGAGTGGCAAAATATTTGTCCTCCTTGGTTCAGAAGCTGCGCTCTGCGCCGTGGCCTTTTTATCCTCAGACAAGGGCGGGCACAAATCTTTTCATCCCCCAGATCGAGTCCAGGGAGAACCAGCTGCAAGAGGAGCTCAGCTCACACCCGAAATTTTGGGGTTGTGCACAGATGGTCAACGCAACCGGAAAAAATCCCGTTCCATCAAATGCACCCCTGGGTCCCAGTGAGGTTTCTTGAGGCCAGAAAGGTTTTGGGGCAGAAAACAGCTGCTTTGTCTCTGCAAAGCCAGAGGTGGTCCCAGGGCTGAAGGAACCGCGCGCTCCCGGGCCCCGTCCTCGCCTGGGAATCCTCCATCACATCGGTAAATGTAATCAACCTTGAGGTCTTGTTACTTCCACAGGTGCAATTAACATTACCATCTGCTAATCCGTGATTAACGATGTTTACAAATATGCTACAACATGTTAAAATGTGCAGCACTCTTTTTTTTTTTTTTACCCCTTTTAAAAAAAATTTTTTCCCTCCGCTCTCCCCATTCCAGCACGGGGGGGCCTCCCAGCAGAGGGCTCCCTGTACCCCACCATTAATTCACAGGCATGTTGTTTTCATTATTTAAAAGTGCTGTTAAACTCCAAACCAGCTGTAGGAATGACAAGTTCAAATCAGAAGGTCAGTGCTGCTAAACGGGATTTAATTGCACGGGGGTTGAGGTACAAACTGATGAATCTGAATAATAAAACTTTGTGGGGAGCGACATATGGCACAGTTTAAAGTAAATTTTTATTGATCATCCCACGACTGATGTGTTAATGGGATGGCAGTCTTTGCTTTGGGTTTCATATTGATGTGAAGTTTTAATAATGTCACACAGGAATATTGTGGAGGGATTTATAATTTAAAAAAAAAAAAAAGGTGCTTTCTATTAACAGCCTTTTTCTTCTTAACACAGAGAGGAATACATTATACTGCTACTGTATGTCCTCCAGATCTAGGTTACATGTAATTGCTTGGTAATTGGTAGAACCATGTAAAAGCCATGGTATTTGCCAGTAAACCTGCCTAAGTTACCATGAAATTGAAGTGTGATATTTATTCTCTACAAAACTTGCTACCCGAGTGTCGTGTATGATGCGGTTCGGTCACCGCAGGGGCGTTTCTGCAGAGACCGGGCCGTGTGCGACACCTGCGCAGCTCGAATTTCGCACCGAGCCCATTCCGACACTCACGGAGGGTTTGGAACCGGAGGGTCGGGGGTGGCTTTGCTTCAAGGGAAGATGCTTTAACCTCTCCTGCGCTTCGGCCTCAGGATTGTTAAAGCTATTTCAAAGCCACATTCAAAAAGATGGAGGTTTGGAGGTAGCTGAAGAAGTTCTCATGTTTTCAATGGGACTGGCAATAGTAATTATGCTTAACGATGGTTTTTGAAGCCTTTGGAGATGAAGTATTTGTCCGCACACTGGGATTACATCTGTGGGCCACCTGTATTTTAGATCCTTGTTAAGCAGGATGTCCAAAACTTGGCAATTCCTGTGATTTAACCATGACTCTGGTTTGGAGGCCTCCAGCCCTGCAGATGTATGAGGGGTCTCTGCTTGTGATTTCTTCCCTCTGATAGAGGTTTTTGTCCCCTCCCATGAAACGCTGTGTGGGTTCAGCGCTGGCTCCTCCCTGCCAGCTGCATGGTTTTACATGTGGGCAGAGGTAATTGCCTTGCTTATGATCAATAGTTTTATTCACTTTAAAAATGTAACAACACGCTTTGAATTGATGCAAAGTTAAACCTGCCAATTTATTTTTTTTTTGCTGCCCTGTTTTAGAACTGCAAACTCAGCAGAGTTTCCCACACCTGGGAAGCGGCAGCTCAGCTCTTTTCTCTGAAGATCCCAACGCCGCATCCTGCGCGTCCCACGGATCCAGCCCCGACTCTGCGACTTCACAGCCACTGGCCGAGAGCTGGGAGGGTCTCAGATCGAAGCTTCCACGCTTATATAAATCATTAGTGCCACTCCAATGTTTAATTAATCATGGGAGCAGTTGCTGCCTGGTTCTCCTGCAGGAGGCAACACATAGTAAAATGATGCTTTCTCTCCTATCCCCTTTCTGTTGCCCAAAACTGCAATTGCTTTTCCCCTCGCTGCCCCCTTTTGGGAAATGTCCCCTTCCCAGCTGGGTGCTGGTGTGGACTGGGGTAGCAGGATCTGGAGGTAGGGATGGGAGCGAGGGGATCCCGGGGTGAGAATCGTGGAATCACAGGATGGTTTGGGTGGGAAGGGACTGTCAAAGCTCCCCCAGTGCCCCCCCTGCCATGAGCAGGGCAACAATTCCTTCCTCATGTCCGGCCTGAATCTCCCCTCTTCTAATTTAAAACCATCACCCCTTGTCCTGTCATAACAGACCCTTCTAAAAAGTCTGTCCCCATCTTCTCGGCCCATTTTAACTATGGAAAGGCCACACTAAGGTCTCCCCAGAGCTTCTCTTCTCCAGCTGAACACCCCAACTCTCTCAGCCTGTCCTCCCAGCCTCGGATCATTCCTGTGCCTCCTCTGGCCCCTGTCCAGCAGGTCCATGTCTGTCCTGTGCTGAGGAGTCAGAGCTGTGGGGGACGATGGAGCGATGCTGCGGGATGAACGTTGTCCCACCAGTGCTGCAGCCAGGTGTCCCTGCACATGCTTATAGCAAAGTGTGGTATCACACATTAAACACATGTGACAACAGGGTTACAGCAAGCATTTTTTGGAAAATCCCTTTTCCATTTGGGATCACTCCTGGCACACAAGCTCCATCCAACAAGCAGAATCTGGCAGTCTTGCAAGCCTGGACCAAGCAGCAGGCACAGCCCCATCCCTGTCCCCTCAGGATGGAGCAAATCGGTGCCATAAAACCATCTCGAGTGGAGCCCGGGCAAACCCTCACTTCCCGGCAGTGCCGGGGGGAATCGGTAAGTGGGAGAATAGTCAAAAGCGAGGGGGACACGAGAGCGATGCGGGGGTTCGCGTTAGCCCGCAGAATAAACGAGGTGGTGGTGTCTGGCGGTGCCTTCGCAGCTTTGCCAACCCTCATTAGCACCTTGCAGCAAAGCGGAGCTTATTCAAACTACCTCACAAGTCTTTTGCTGGAGATTGCATCTGTGCCTAATATGCATTTTTATATAAACAAGGGTACTAAATGGCCTTTCAGTTCCCCCTGTAATGTCTTTTTTAATGGAAGGTCCTGAATTAAGAACATATATATATGACTCTAAGAATTTTCTAAGTGATATTGAAAACCTATTGTAAAGTAGGATTTCTTCTTGCAAAATTATTTTAATGAGGTTCCAGTTTATTTTCTGGCTATATTTTACTTATTTAATCCTCCAGAGGGGCTTTTCAGAGGCAGCATCTCATTTTCAATGCAACTATTCTTAACATTAGGGAAAACTACCTTTCTGAAATGCATGAAGGAAAAAAAAAAGGAACCAGAGGAAGATGTACGAGATAAGAATAAACTTGAAAAGCTTTGAGGTGGTTTATGGCTTCTCTTGAAAGAATAACAGTTCATGTATTTTTTGTTATGGTGTGGTTTAATGATGCTTGCAGAAAAAAGATAAGGTAGAAATGGAAATATAAAATTAAACCAGCAAAGTGAATGTGATTATTTTAGTTACTAGTATTACCTGGGGAAAATGCTCTCAGGGTTTTTTTATCTAGACTAAATATTTGCTTTTCTGAAAGAGAAGGCCCTTTACATCTCTCGGCATGAGAGCGGGAAGTGAAATTTTCCTGTGGTTCCGCAGGGATGGGAGGATGGAGCGTCTGCTCTGACTGCCGGCTGCCCCTGCCCGGCTTCGTCACAGCCCGACACCATTGCCCTGGGGACGTGCTTTGCACCGGGCTGGTTTTGCCATGCGCTGTGCGTGACCGGCGCTTTGTGTCTCTTCTGGAGGATTTGGCTTCACCAGGATCTTGGCACGGCTAAGCCCCAGGGTCTTATCCCATCCCATCCCATCCCATCACATCCCATCCCATCCCATCCCATCCCATCCCATCCCATCCCATCCCTCCCCTCTCATTTCACCCCATCCATCTCCATCCTTGTTTCCATCTCCATCCCCATCCCGGCTGAGGGTCCAAACCTGGGGTCCCCCTGCAGGTGAGAGCTCAAAGGCCCCACTTGTGCCCCAGTCCAAGAGCTTTTGCCTTCCCCGAGCAGCTCTGCAGGTTTGGGGGCCGAGCGTGGTGGGATCGTGCTGCCTGTGCAGCTGGATGGGGGCTCAGGATCAGCGGCTGGGTCGCGAGAGGTAAACTCGCCAATGAATTAAGCCTGACACGTGGCCTTGAGCTTCACTGGGTAGTTAATTTTTCAATTTCTTTCATGGATCTGGAATAGCAAAGAGTTTGTTTATAATTAAAGTACTCGAAGATTTATACTTCAAATAGCTGAAAAGAAGCAGTTTCTGTGTAGGTTTCTTCACTATCAGAATCTAAAACAGATTATTATGTAAATTTTTTTGATCCTAAATTCATTATAATATTCAATTTCAGGAAATGCTCTTGACCATCTGCTGCTGCTCTAAGAAATGAGTCTTGGAGATTGTTTACTACCAGAAATATTGTAGGTATTTAGGGTAGATCGCAGTGGAGCATGAGGGCAATGTACTGATTTCTGAGTCTGGTTATATAAACCCGTAACGCTGATGCCATAAGCCGAGCAAGTCGGAAAGTGCATCTGCAGTGGTGGCAACTTCTGCTCTGCCAACGTCCCAGCTTGTCCCGGCTCGTGGCACCGGTGCCACCCCCCGTCCCCACCCGCAGCGATGGCCCGGTGATGAGGGGTGGGTACCGCTCCTTCTCTGTCTCATAGGCCGGTAGTGCAGATCAATTCCTGCTCTTAATAAAAGCGACTTGATATCACTGGGATGGGAAGTACCGTGAAAGTATTATCTGTTGTTTGTTGTAACCTCCACACTCACCCAGGGAGCAGGAGTGTGCAGGATCAGGAGCCCAGCAGTCCCACCAAGCCAGGCTGAACTATAATGTTTTTTTCTGGTGTGTTTTACCACCAGAGCTTGGACGTCATTAGCAGTGTCGGGTGCAGCGGGTGCAGCCCAGGAGCGGTGATACAGATGTGCCCACATCCCAGGCCCTGCTCCTGCCCGGCCCCCGGCACTGCTGGCGCTGCCGTTATCCAGCCTGTGCTCCACACCGAACTGTGCTGCTGCCCCTCCGCTTGCTCCAGCACCTTCGGGTTTGCAGGGAGGAGGAATGTATTAGACGTGGTTGCTTTTTCTTCCACCACGGCCTCGCTCAACAAGTGCAGCACCCAGGGGGCTGTGCGGATCAATGGGGGCTGGAGCCGTGTCCCCCACAGTGACTGTGACGAGTATTGATGGATCGAAGCGACGAGCGGGGCTGGGGCTGGGAAGTGACGGCTGCAGGCGGGGAGCAGGAAGGGGACACGGTGGGGCTGTCCCCAGGGCTCGTGATCCCGCTGGACCAGCAGCCGAGCATCACCCAAGCATCCTCCCAGCACCGGGATCCAGCCTGGCTGCCGAATTGGGCTGGAGGTGGTGCTGCACGGAAAATATTCGTTAATATTGAGTTATGTACTGTAGTTGGAAAGATGAACTGTTAATGTAGTGGAATAGATTTCAGAAAGGCACCGGTGTCCCTCCAGATGCACACCCTAGGAACACCGGCGTGCAGAGTGATGCCTACAAGTGCTGGTAGTAAGTATGAAGTAAAGGTGTAGCAGTCCCTATAGGAGCGTATGCAAAGAGCTTGCAGCCTGCCAGCACAGCAAGTGCAGCGCGTTGCCTGAAGTTGTTTCGTTTTTAGCAAACCCAGTTTCATTACAAGACCGTCTGTACTATCAGCGGTGCATGGGAAGGCGGGTAACGCTAGTCTGGGTCTGCAGGACAGGGGCAGCTCAGCAGCCCTTGGATAAATACCAGAGCAGAGACTATGATGGAGAGGTTTTTTTGTTCCTGTTGTTCCTTATTCACGTACAGACTACAAAACCAGAGTTTTCTTATCTGGAGCCCTTCCCAGGCTTCCGTATTCAAACCCCAGCAATCACTAATCGCCTTATTTCCCCTCCTTCAGGGAAATTTTACCTCTTGTCCTCTGCCGCTGAGTAGATCTTTAAGCTGGTAATAATGTGAGACAGAGGGGAAATTACCAGCCTCGTCCTGCCCCTTCCCTGGCTGAAAACCGCTAAAGAATTAAAGGAAGAATTTAACAGGTACAAATTTGTGTTCAAAGTGGTTTTCCTGCTGATGGGGGGTTCAGTTTTAACGGGGTAACTGCCCAGGGTGGGACCCCCACAGCCAACAGCTGCTGGGGTGGCTCGTTCCCCTCCAGCATCCTCATCGCATCGGTGACACCCATGGCGAGGATGAGGAGGGCGGGTGCCCTTCCTCCACGGGCCGGGGGCGCTGCGGTGGCACCGTGTGGGTGCTGCCCCCCGTGTGCCTGGATGGGCTGTAAGCTGGGGGGTGACACAGGGACCAGGGCTGCGGTGGCCTTTGTCTGCCCGTGCCAAACAGATGTGAACAAACCCGAGTTCGATTTCCAAGACCGCCTGGGGAATATTGCTAACTAATTATAGAAAACAGAAGATGCGCTCCCCTCCTCTTGCATTTTTTGATAAACATTGTCTCCTCTCAACAGCTGAGTATTTAATTAGTGTTGATTGTTGTTCGCGTGTTCAATAACCACTCATCAGGAGGGGGGTGTCCGCTGGGGCAGCGTGGCCTGGAGCACAGAGGAGCCGAGGGTGTTCATAATTAAGGATGTAATTTATTTGAGTAAGTCATGTGTACAGCGGCCTGTGTTTTAGGTTAATTTTCAAGGTTAAAGGGTAAAAAAAAAAAGCTCACAACTTCGGAGGATGAGGAGTGACAGTTGGCAACACTGAAAGCCATGCAGGGGGTGTATGTGTGTATAGGTACATGTATATGCACAAAGACATATATAGACACGCGCTGCTGTAGTCGGCTGCACACACACTCCCCTCAGTGGTTCCCACCCTCTTTCCCTGCAGATTGCTCCCGTTTTCCAAGTTTTGGCTGGAAAACGCTGCCGTGCGGAGTTGGACTTCCCAGCTGTGCGAAGGTTCCTTAGGAAGCAGGTTTAGTGTAAAAGAAAAAGCAGCTTTTTCTCGGTGCTGCTGGCCGTGGGAAGGGCTGAGGGTCACGGTCAGTCCGGGTTTATCAGATCACGCCACAGGGTGTGGGAGGCGTTTGCAGCCTCGTGTTTGCTGTATTTACCAAGGAATCGAGGTGCAGCAGCATCCCTGTGTGCAGCCCGCACCACGGTGGGCAGGGATTTGGCTTCGCTTCCCAAACACCGTAAGAATGGCTCCCGTTTAGAGGAGGAGAACTAAATCCTCACACAGAAACAAGTCTGGTTTTAAAGGCGCGTGTCAACACCGTGTGGAGATGCGGGATGGACTGGCACAAGCGCTCTCTTTTTTTCCTGGTGACCACATGCCCGTGTCGGGCTTGCACCGGTGTCCGGAGCAGGACGGTGAAGGTTTGGGGGGATGTAGGAGCATCCCTGACGGTGGGGACACGAGGGTCACTTCACATGGTTTTTGGGACATCGCTATCGTCCTGTGTGCCCCTTGGTGCAGGGCAGGACTCGCCTGTGTCCCCCATGGTGCCGGGAGGGCTTTAGTGTTGGGCACAGCCCCGGTCCCTGCACGTCCCTCTCCTGCTGACGGGACAGGTTTGCGAGTGGCTAGGGGGAGCAGCAGCTAAAATAGTAAATAAGCAAATGCCCATCTCCTCCCTGCATGGTTTCCCCTTTATTTATTTACATGTTTATTTTGCCGTGCCTCCTGACAGCGGTGATGGAGCTGTCATGCTTTGGTGGCCACCGGCTCATGATCCGGCACCTGTTCCCTGCGCTTTAATCTCTTTACTCTGCTCATACAGAGTCTATACATGACCCCCAGCCAAACAAAACGTGAAGAAAAATCAAATCTAATTACACGCCATTGATTTCTTTCCAAATTTGCTTCTAATACACTTTTTGACTACTCCTTGATTTTTTATTTTATTTTTTTTCCCACTTTTCCTTTCTCCTCTCCTTCTCCCGTCTGCTCACACAGCAGCAGCCTCCTCCCGTGGAATGAAGCGGCTGCAGCCCCTGTGCTGGACGCTCCGAGCCGCGGAGCAGTTGGGAAATGCGCAGCCCACCGTGGGTTTTTTGCTCTTGACAGTCAATAGCGATGAACTGCGCACCGAGCCTCTTCTAAAGCACAGGTAGGACCACACAGCTTCCTTCGTTGCTTTTTCCCTTCCCCTCCTCTTCTTCGCTTTGGTGTCATCCCCTCGCAGTGGTGGCTCAGCGCTGGGCTGGGGGCTCGGGATGGGGACACGGGGGTCCGGGCTGGGGCTGGGGCAGGTTGGTTATGGCACGAGAAAGGTGCTTTGAATCCCACTGTGACGCTGCGAATGGCTCCAGACCAGTCATTCCCCAGGTCTTGCTCCCTCCGAGCTGCTGCAGGGACCCGGGGCCGATACAGCGGGTTGGCAAACGGGAGTGCAGCGGGTGCAGCTGAGCTGGGTGTCCCCAGCCCTGGTGACAACTTTGCCGGCTGCTCCATGCAGCAGCTGAAGGGTTAAAGGCAGCAGGACACAGAGGCGCAGGTCACTGGGCAGCAGCTTTGGTCAGAGCTTTCTCTTGTATGTCAATATATTGAATATCCTCTAATCTGGATCCGCGGGGACCCGGTGTGACCCGTGCAGCGCAGCAGATGTGCCTTGTCCTAAGGGTGATGTGGGACGGGAGGGCTGAGCGGGGCTGCCGGGGGCAGGTTTGGCAGCGGATGGAGGGAGTGGGACAGTCCCCTCCCTTCCCTCATTTCCCCGAGTATAATCTGACCCACCGTTTGCAAATCAGACTACTAAAGATATAACAGCTGTGAAAAGTAAGAAAAATAATAATCCAAAAGAGAGAAAACTAAGGGTTGCCCCATCCCTTCCTTCTATGGGGGATCCCAAGGCCACGTCCTGACCACGGCCACCAGTGCCACCTGTGCATGGCCCCGGTGTCACCAGTGCTGGGGGATGCAAACCCACACCCACAGCACCCCTGGAAGTACCCACTTCCAAGAGAGCGGCCAGATTTATGGCGTAAGGAGATATATTTAGGCTGACGACAGTTCAGTTGTGTTAATTATGAAAATCTAAAGATAATCTATATTTAATGTCAAATTTTTCTCAAATTTTCTAAAGAATGAGGAGAATATATACACATGATGACATTTAAATGAAGAACAAGGTGCAATTAAACTCCAAAATGTACAGTAGACTAATTGGGAGAGGATGACAAATATAGTTATCATCAGCAACTAATTAAGGACTTGCTTTAGCTTTCCCTGCTTGATTAATCTCGACTAGGTGTTAATAAGTTACACAGGCCCGGCCGTAACTTGTGAACAGGCTGTTTGTTGCTCCGTCTGGCGTGGCAGGGAGGTGGTTGATGTTTGCGACACGCGGGATGTTTTGTGCTGAAAAAGGGATGTTCCCATGAAGGGGGTTTGTTTTATCGGAGGGGATCACGAGCGCACCCATCACGCTGCTGGGGGCTGTGGAGGGTGGGGTGAAGCCACATTTCGGTGATGGAAATGTCCCCACCGTGTCACAGCCCCGCGTGCTGGCTCAGCTCTGCTGACACATCCCTCGCCTCCCAGATTTACACTCTTATCTTTCTGCATTGAAAGGTAAGAATAATAGTAAAATGTTAATGCCATACTCTACATATAATACTGTACATAAACGGATGACATGACATGGGAGACAGATAAATCACCGCTGTGTTCAGACAATAATCTGCAGGAGACAGAATAACACATGAGTTCTCTGAGCGTAGGAATGCGTTCGGGAAAACGGGGTTTTACAGCCCAAATCCTCTCTGGTTTTTACTAGTACGTTTATTAGAGTTCGATGTTATGAAATTAGATATACTTTAAAATATGCCATTCCCTGCTCATAATGGACACTCAGCGCTGTAGGATCCTGGAGATGCTCACAGGTAAATGACTTGCTGTGACTTGGTGCCCATTAGGACGCCATACGCGTTAGCTAGAGCTGCGCTAAAACGGGGAGGAAAATGTGTCTCTGCCTGGAAAACGTCTGGGGGCACAGCCCAGGCACGGCTCTCCCTGCGGGCCTGCGGTTTGGTGGGGTTCCCTGGGGAAGCTGCAGCCCCACAAAGCCCTGGGAAGGTGACGAGGAAACTCCAAAGGCTCAGCCGTGCAGGGCCAGGATGGATGTGGTGCTACGGCCCTCCAATTGCCATCTCGGGCTGCAGCTGGGCTGGAAAATACGAAAAGCTGTGCTGCTCCTGCCTCTTGAATGCCATCCCCACGTGGAGAACACTCGGAGGGTGCCGTTCCACGACCCCCTGCACTGAGCGGCTGGGGGGACGGTGCCGCCACCCTTTAAACACGGCACTTGTGCAAAAAACACCCCAAAGGCCCCGGGGGCTCTGCCGCGGTCCCTGGCGAGGAGATGCTGCTGGCAGATCGAAGGCTGTTTTTTTCCCCAAGAAACAATCCCGAGCGGTGGTGGGAGAGCAAAGCCATTACCGTGGAGGATGAACTTGGCTCAGTCGCCATGGAAACGCTGGCCGGGACCCGGCGCCGCTCGCGTGTGCGCGAGTCCCGTTGACCTCACTTAGAATTATTACCTTTAGCCAAATAAAATAATTTGTGTTAATAAAGAGACCATTTTCTCTCGGCTTCCAAGCGAGCCTTCCCCAGAAGGCAGAGTGACTCCTTAATTACACTTTTACTGCAAGGTGATTAATGTTCAATATGTGATACTCCGTTTAAATAAGTCGCTTATTAACACCTTTAATATGTTTTAATTTTTTTTTTCCCCTTTCCTCCCCCCTTTCCCCTCGCCTCGGCAGGCCAGGCTGGCAGCGCTAGATGGAGCTCTGATATTAGACATGGGGGTGCATGGGCACCCACCCGGCACCCACGGGTGAGCCCTGGGGCCCTGCGACCGCCCAGAAGGACGAAATTTTGGGAAGCGGGAGGGGAACACCCAAGCGTTGAGGTCCTCTGTGGCCGCTGGAGGTGGCACATTCCTCCCATGAGAGACACAGACGGAACGGGGCTGTCCTGAGAAACGTGCTGGGGGTGGCACAGCACTGAGCAAATGGGAAAAAAACACCCTTTTTTGGGTCATTTTTTCGTTAGTTATGGGGGGTCTGCTTTGGGGATGGGTGACAGGTGCTGCTGCTGCGGTGTCTCCACCTGCCCAGGCCAGCACCTGAGCTGAGGTGGCTGAGAAAACTGCCACATCCACCCATCAACTTTTTGCCTTCGGACACTTGGAGAGGACCAAAGTCCCACCGGCAGCTCGGCCTGCGCAGAGCCGCTCTGACCGGGCCCACGGGACGGTGGCACCGGCCCCATCCCCAGGCGGTTGTGCCAAAGGACGGGCCGGGTGTCCCCGTCCCTCAGTACAGACGGTCTGGACAGGTAGAACAGGAACCCTAATGACTATAATTGCCTTTTGAAGCAGTATATATATGAAAAATATATGTATGTATATACATTAGCTGGGCTTTCAGAAAGACAAGCGATTCTGTTATTTCTTTCTTAAACCCGGTGGTTTGAAAATGTGCAGCTTCTGGTTTCGTAAAGCAAAAAAAAAAAGTCCCTTGTTGACACCCCAGAAAAGCCGACGGCAGGACTGCACCGCAGGCTGGCACCCGCAGCACTGGGGACGCTGCTGCACCTCGGGAACGGGGACCTGGCTGCTTGTTTGGGTAAAGCTGGTGCCTCATTGTAAAGGTGCTCGAGGTGCCGCCAACGCAGGAACCAAGTCCCGCTCCGCACACCGCGGGTCCCCAAGGCTCTCGGGGCTCCGTCCCCCACCTTTGGGTCACGGGTTCCTGGAATATTCCGCATCCCCACAGCACCCAGCAGGATCAGGCCCCGCATTCTCGCCGCGTTGTGTGACGTGTGATCTATGGTGTCCGTCAGCGTTGCAGCCGTAATACAGAGAGCTCCTGTACAGCTCCTTAAAGAACTCCATTTACTGCTACAATGAACACAGGCTGCTCGGCGGAAAAAAAATGGAGACGAAGGGGAGCCTTTTTATTTATGTAGACAACTAAAAAGGACAACTTCACAAGATATGGCATTTACTTTGTGGACAGGAGCTGTCTTTCTAGGTTGGGTCGTTTCTGCTTTCCATCGTTTGGTTTGGAGCTCTGAATTTCTGCTTGGCCGCCCGGTTCCGAGCTGGGGTGGGAAGGGATGGATGCTCCCGGGAGCCCTGGTGCCAAACACGCCAATTCTGGGCCAAACTGCCCAAAAGTGCAGCTCCATGGAGGGTGGCCCTGACTCCCTTCCCCGCCCCGCCTTTACTTTCTGCTGGAAATGGGGTTAATTATTCCTCTTATATAAAGAAATATTCAAGGGAACTTGCTAAAGAGCTGCCCTGGCTGCTGCTGGGGAGGGTGTGCTGGGAATCACTGCAGAGTTAGAGAAAATTGCAGAGAAACAAATGATTTCTAAGTGAATTGGTCCCTCAGTTCCTCAGTGAGAGCTTCGGAGGAAGCACTCAGGTGCTCCCGTTATCGCTCGGGTGGAGCTTTTCCTCAGGAACCTCCGTTCCCCCAACCGGGTTTCAGGTAAGCATCGCTGAAGATTATAAAAACCTGAAATGCAGATTATCTCCTTGGGTCATTTTCTTTCCTGCCCTTGGCTTGGAGCTTTCTGAAGGGAATTAGAGGTTTGTTGTTGTATTTGCGGGGGTAGGATCTGGTTTCCTTGCTACTAATTTTGTTTTAGTGATTTATTTTTTTGCCTTTTCTTTTTCTCTTCCTGCAAGCTGAGTTTTACCAGGGACATGGGGTGTGCCCCTGAGACCCCAGCTCTGGCTGCTCCGTTTGCCCTGAATTCCTTCACTTTATTAAAAGGTGCCAAGAATGGGGAGGAAATAAACTGAAAAACAGCTGATGTCTTGTCTTAAAATTAGCAGTAGCCCTCTTTGGTTAAGGCTGGAGGGGACCCTGGGAATAGTGGCTCATTAAATGATGCTAACAATCCTATTAATAGAAAATGCCTTGTAAAACCCCCTAAAGGAGGTAATATCTGTGGGTTTATTCTCTTGCTCTGTGTTTTTTCTGGGGTGGGGGTTGTTTGGTTGGTTTCAGGTTCTCATCTCCCTTGAGTAGTTTGAAAAAGGGAGGAACTCTGCTTGGGCTCAACCTGTGAAAATACTGAAGCTCTGGTAGGGGAAGAGCAGCTGAGCTTGTATGGATTCTGAGAGCCCCGTTAATTTCAGCACTGAATTAGACATTTTATTAATTGTTTGTCCTGTTAGCCACCTCTCTAACAGAAAGGCATCAAATCCCCTGTGCCCCCTCCCCTGCGCTTCACCACTAGGTATTTGGGAGTTCATTAGTTCAGAGGGCTGAGCTATACATCACCCAGCATTTCTTAATAGTCATCTATTTCAGGACTAATTCCCATCGAAAATGAGGTTTTATTGCATTAAATAAAACTTCAGGTAATTCTGAGAATAATGTTTCTCTAATGTTCAAGACCCAGGGAAAGTCTCCAGCCAAGTCGATCCTGTTTAATCACAAAACTCCAGATTAGGCAGGAGTGGTGGGTGCAGGTTTCCACCCCACCTCTTCTTTATTTTCCAGCTTTGCACCTTTAGTATCAGTTTTGCTTGCAGCTGGATATTTTGCTCTGTATTCTGACCTAATGGCACTTGCTTTCACTGGGTGTTTAAGCTGAAGAAGGGAAGGAGCGAGTAAAGCGAGGTTTGTCTTTGCTGTGTGACGGCAAAGCCGGCGGTGCCGAGCAGACGGGCTGGAGCAGCCGGGTTCTGCCCCCGGCCCTTTGGGGATGTATTTCTGATTACACGTGGTGCTGCATTTCTGATTACACGTGGTGTTGCTTGTGTCCTGTCAGAGCTGTTCAGCACAGGGGAGAGAAAGGAATAGGAAGCCCTGGCATTTAATTATGGGGCAATCCCGGGGCGCTGCGGCGGCATCCCTGGGCTGCTGGCGCTGGTCCATGCTCTGTTGCAAGCAGAAAGGAAAGTGTTAACCAGCCAGTGCACCCTTTCCAAAATAGACAATAAATTCAGGAGCGCTGAGCTGGGATGTGCGGGAAGCTGTGAGCAAAGGGGGCTCAGCGGGGGGACCCCATCCTGTGACGGGACCATCTGGGGACAACGTCACGACTCAGGGTTGGTGATGTCCCCTCTGTGCCCGTAGGTGAGACCCCAGTACGTGTCCCCTCCGCTGTCCCCAAACCCACCTCTCCTCCTTGGTGACAGCACGCGGTGAGGCCGAGCAGCACCCGCGTTAAAAACCTCCCTTAAAACTTAACAGTGGCCAGTAATGAACCAGCAAAGGTTTATTACCTATAAAGGATAAAATTAATGTAAGTTCTCCTCATAAACTCTCCTGATTTGTGCTGGTCCTTTCTATTCTCACTGCGTGTCTCTGACAGCCCGTTCTAAATAGCTAACGAGCAGCTCTTGGCGGAGCAGGTTAATTAGCAGGTACCAGCCCTGGGTTGGGTGGCATCTCCCGAGGAGCCCGGGATGCTGCCCTGGCCCCTTCCTCCCAGGGCAAAGCAGAGGCACGAATTATATTTTGCTGTAAGAGGCTTCCTTGCTGGGATACAGTAAACAGATTTTTCTAATGACTGCAGGGTCATAACGAGGTTTTTCCAGCGTCAGGCCACACCGTGCTCCCGTTCCACCCAACTCGCTCGTGACCGACCGGCTGCACCGAACTCCCCATCGCGTGAATAGTTCCTGGGTGGGGTAGAAATCACACCTTGGTTTTTTTTCTCTAATACCGTAGCTAAAACCAAAATGAGAAATTCAGAAAGAAAAGCACAGAAGACAAATATATATAGAGGCATGTACCTCTGACTTACAGTCCATAGCATGTTTTTATGGTGGTTACTTATTTTCAGTAAATTGATGAGGCTTAAAGGGGAAGCTAAACTTTTAGCCGATATATAGATGAAATAATATTAAATTCCCATATTAAAGATCATCATTAACCTGTTTGGTTTTTATTGGGCTAACAGTAAACACAACAAGCTGTGAAGAGGGTGTTTAATTATTTCGATGGATATTCATAACATAGAGGACCTTTAGAGTAAATAAAGAGAAGAAATTTTTCCATGGTGATTGGGAGCTTGATAGGCAAAGCCTCAGCTTTAAATTGAGTGAGCAAAATTAAATACACCTGCACTGTAAATCTCCAGTTTTGCAGTTGCTACATATATATGTTTAAGAAATAAATACACCTCCTACTAAGCAACTTATTAAGAGAACCATTTATTTTAAATGGACACTAGGTATGTTCAGAATAAGTTTGGTCTTAAATAGAAGTATTTGGAGGCAGCACAGTGACTCACGCTGCAGACAGGGTCGCTGACTTCTGTAAAACCACCTGGTTTGGGGGTTTTGGCTGAAGTTGTGCCTGGAGCCCCCTTTTTCCCCATTCCCCAAACCCTTTTTCCACTGCATCCTCACTTGGTGCAATAACTCCAAAGGTGTTTTCTCCACTTGCAAGATATTTAGGGAGCTGGTTAAATAAGATATCACGTAGGGACGAAGTGGAGATTTGCATAACTACTTACTGGGAGGCTGTGGGAGACACCGCAGCACTGACCAGAGTCCTTTGTCCTACATTGTCTATAAGGGCATGTGTATGTTTAACCAGTATGGGAAGATATATGTTATATAGCTCTCGATACAGACAATAGGATTGGGTGCCATAAAGGGACGTGTGACTTGTGAATTAAGAGACTTGGTAACTTGTAGAATGATGGTTTAAAATGACTTTATTTTATAGCTAGTTTCTGCCATCTGAGTGATGTTGCATGTATTGGTTGTATTTATAACTTAATAGCTTTTCTCAATTTTATTATACTTTTTATGATACTTGTGGCTTTATGATACTTCATAATTTTTCTCAGATTCATTAAATCTAGCTGAGGGTGGAGCCAACGGCAGAGCAGGTGGTGCGGTCCCAGTGCCACCAAGCCATTTGTGACCCTGCTGCCCAGAGCAGGAGGAGGCTCCAGGTGTTGGCCGAGTTCACACCACGTGAGGAGAACCTGCGGAAAGTCATGAGGAAGACATTGTTGGCCCTGGGGGTGAGAGCCCGGCCCAGGTACCCAGAGAGGTGGTGGCTGAACCATCCCTGGAGACATCCCAGGCCAGGCTGGATGGGGCTCTGAGCAACCTGAGCTGGTGAAGATGTCCCTGTCATGGCAGGGGGGGCACTGGGGGCGCTGGGAAGGGCCCTCAACCCAACTTCGGCACCATATGCCAAAGCCAGGTTTCTGTTTTGAGGGCGTTAAATGGTGTCAAATCCTCACCTTGTGGCTTGGCTGATGCCAGCCCCTCCTGGCGTGTGATGGCATCTCGCTGCGGTCGCACGTAGGGAGAAAACAATTCCACAGCTTGTTGGCTTTGGCGCTTCCTTCTGCGTTTGAAGTCCGCCTAATGCGATGCTGAATGTGAGAAAACCTGGCTGTGACGCAAAGCAGGTGAAGCGTTGGCGTAGCCAGAGCCAGCCGTGGTTTTGCACCCACGTGGCAAGGGTGAGGGGGAAGCTCGAGGCGCCCGTCACCGTGTCACCGGCCATGGCTGGGGACACACGGTGACGGCTTGATGGCTCCTCGGGATGTTTGCAGCTCCCCTGCAATGGGGTTTTCAGGCCTAAAACTGTACTCTCTGGGGCAAAACCAGCAGCATCTTGTCATTCCTTGGGGTTTTTTTCCTATTTATTTTTTAAAAAACAAAGGCAACTAACCTCAGGAGGCCCCAAAGGTCATCATTTTTAAACAAAAATGTCATTTTTGTTAGTACTGAAATAGAGGGCAAGCAGCAGAAAAGCCACAGGCCCCTGAGGGCAAGTGCCAGGAATTCCCGGTGCCCGGGGAGCCGGGGTGTAATTGTGTCTGAAACAGCCCCCGCGGAGGAGAGACGACGCTTTAGCAGCAAATCAGGTCACTTTAATGTATTCCCCGTGGAGTGGGAGATGCCAGGATTATTTCTTTCGTACACTTTAAAACAATTTCATTCCGAATCTCACTTTCTGGAAAATGGGCAAAAGATGGAGTTGACTTCCCGAAGGTCTGTGTCTCTGCGGGAGGCCGGCGGCCGTTTGGGAGGGGACACTGGAGCCCCTCACCTTGCCTCCCTCTACCTATTTATGATCCCAAGAGATAGCGCGCCACCCAACTCCGCAGCAGCCTTCATTACAAGCTGTTGGTCTGTGGGACCGCAATGCATTTATAATTTTTATTGTTATATCTTTTAATTTTATTTTGCTTTCCCTGCTGTCTCGGAGAAGGGAAGATAGGAGTCCATATTTATTACAGAGCAAACGATCTACCTCTGCGAATGTATGTATCAGTTAATTTAATCTCACCAGTTTTATTTAAACTGTTTTTCCTTCCTTTCTTTACTTCCCTCCTCCTATCTCCCCCCTTTTCCTCCTCCTCTTGGTGCAAGGTGATCAGTTTGTTTAAAAAAAAAAAAAAAGCTGGGAAGTAAAACTATCCCGTGCCTTTTATAATCTGTATTGAAAAGGCTTTTTCTGGTTGCTACGGAATCGCTCTGCCTTTCACTGCTTACGCCTCTGTGCCTCCCGTGGCCCCCGTCTGATTGACATTTACAAATTACCAAGCTGAGAGTGTTCAATCTTTGACCCGTGTGTTTCTATTCAGCAATGAGTGAGATTTGCAAGCATTTTGTCATATAATTACTGCAAATCCCTTGAAAATTTCCACAACAACGCCTAGATGAATGGTAATTTGTGCAGACAGCCGCTGATGCCTTTACAATACACTAAGATGCAAAACAGTCTAATTTTTTTTTTTTCACCCTAAGATTTCTGGGGGAAAAATGTTCTGCATGTGAGTGTGTTGTAAAATATTTGGATTGTTAGATTTATTTGCTTACACAGCCTATATTTGTGCTGATTTTATTGTATTGACTGTATGCATTTTTTTCCTCCCATTCTACAGTTTTATTGTGCCGTGGTCATATGCATACATCACCCGCATTGTTCTCCGGGAAATTTATTCCACCTTTCAGCATGCTCTTGATAGGACTTATTGCATTACTAGTTAAGTGCTGAGATTTGCTACTACAAAGGTTTGAAACAGCCTCTTGTAATGTTTATTTACCAGACATCCCTGAGATCATATGTTTTCATAACACCTGGAGCACATCTGCATCTCGGCAGTTGGTGGGCTCGGGGTTGGGTTCACGGGAGGGAGCGGATACCCCTCCAAATTGGGAAGCCAAGGGGCAGAGCATCAATGACCCAGAAAGAGGTGCATGTCCAGCACCTGTTGAAATAATAATATGTGTTTATTCGTGGCTTACCTATATATATATATATAGGTACGATTGCACATGCACCTGTGTGCACCTACATGTGTTGAGCACCGGTGAGTTTCCACCCCATGCAAATGCTGTGCTGGTGAGGGAGGAGAAGACACCAGAGTTGTGTCTAACCTGGAATTTGGGATTCAGACCTTGGCCATGGGAATTCTGGATTTGTGAACTGTATTTTTAAATAAGCTATTTTTGCCAATAACGTTTTGATGGAGTTTAAGTATTTGCCTTTCAAGCAACAAGTCTGATTAATTCAAATCGCT
Organism: Pampusana beccarii; assembly: GCA_013399365.1. Classification (NCBI taxonomy): domain Eukaryota; kingdom Metazoa; phylum Chordata; class Aves; order Columbiformes; family Columbidae; genus Pampusana; species Pampusana beccarii. Next base: position 13,334 of record VWYH01002909.1, on the reverse strand, counting down.
TCTGCAGAATTTCCCTGTGCCGATATCTATGTATATTTATGTACATATCTATATCCATGCACGTGCCCCTGGTGCCATGGCAGTGGGCGCCTTTGCAGGCTTCATCTTCTACAGGGACCTGTGCTCACTGCCCAGCGTGAGAAATTTAATTTTTTTGGTAATTTGTTAAAAACGAAACAGCCTGGCAAGAACCATAATAACCAAATGGTGTTTTGGTACCGCTTTTGTTTTCTGTCTTCTAACACCGGCTGGGTTTCTGGCCCAGGCGGCACTGGGTAGGGGCAGAAACCTCTGCTTTCGGTGGGACGGTTGTGCCTGGTTTTGGTGCCTGTTTTTACTGCAGAAAGCTGGATGTGTTTGCTGGGCAGGTGAGCAGAAATGCAGGAGGGCTGATGGGGTGAATACGATCCAGGCTTTCAGCTGGGTCTTGAGAACCATTTCTGGAGCAGGAGGTTTCTAAACCATGACCTGCGTGCGGGAGCCCCCCCGGGCAGGAAGATGCTCGGGGTCAGGCTGTTTGGGGCTCGTCCTCCCCCAGCCAGCACTCACAGAGCGTTTTGATACCTGCAATGAAAAACACCTTGCAAGTCCCATATATTATTATTTATTATTACTGTAGTGTTCTCGCCAAGTCAGCCTTGACTGCACTGCAGTACTTTCCCTTTGCTGAGGAGTTTCCTCTCTTTGAGAGCTATTATCCCAAACCACAGCAAGCAGCAGTAAACCTCAGAGTTTTAAGCTCTGGGATCCGTAAGTGCGTGGCTGCCTGTGCAAAGCCAGGTTTGCACACGGAGCTGCCGGGTCCGGAGGCCTTTTCTTTGGCCTCTTTTAAGTGCTGTGTCCTAGTGAACTGTGAGCAGGTTCACCCTCAGCTTCTGGGAACCCAGCAATGGGGGAAAAGTGTGGGTTGGGAAGAGATCAGTGCGATATAACTCGCCCAGTACAGTCCATCTCGAGCTGTTTTGCGTGAACACCAAGCGCCAGGTCACCGTGATGGATCAGAGGAAGAGTTCAGTGAGTGCAGCATCTGAACAAACCGCTCTTGTCATTAGGCTGGAAATGTAATCTCTGCAAAAGGAGAGGCTATGGTAGACTTAGCAAGATCTGTTCACGTTATGGGAATTTAATGCACCTGGTAGAAACTAACTGCAGGTCATCAGTTTTTATTGGCATAGTGCAGACATGCAGTGTGATGAACTGATCTGGCAAAACATTAACAAAGGTAAAAAAAAAATAATCCTAGATCGGGGTTTGTAGTGGGTATCATTGAAATCAGAGCAAATACTACTCTTCAGATACTTGTCTGTGCATCCCCTGTAATTTCTGCTGCTGTGCTGCTGATGTAGATGGTCTTTTATACAGAGTTCCAGATAAATTTTTGTCTGACATGTATCTAGAACTTATATAGTCACCTGCTAATTTAAACCAATTTGCCCTAGGTGATGGGTGAATACACTTGAAAATTAAATGGGTCTGATTTAAGCATCCCTTCTCTGAAGCCAAAGATTATATAATTAAATTAAAAGAAAATGTGTTTTATAATAAACTGTATTTCCTCTTGGCAAAATCCAATTTTGAAACAAGATTGTAATATCATATCTAAAAATGTTTTCCCATGGGTATTAACAGTCTATTTCATTTAATTGTTTTCACCCATCATATTACGAGCTTTCCAAAGTAGTGAAATGAGTGTGGGTTTTATGAAGAACAAGGGAGGCGATGGCAGGGAAAGGGAAGGCTGGCTCTGCTCCCGGGAGGGTCGCTGGGGAGGCCAAACCTCGAATCCTGGGGCAGTTCTGGGCCCCTCACGCCAAGAAAGGCCTTGAGGTGCTGGAGCGAGTGGAGAGAAGGGAAGGGAGCTGGGGAAGGGGCTGGAGCACAAGTGTGATGGGAGCGGCTGAGGGAGCTGGGGGGTTCAGCAAGAAAACGGCCTTGAGTTGCGCCAGGGGAGGTCGAGGTTGGATCTGGGAACAATTTCTTCCCCAAAGGGCTGTGGGGCATTGGAACAGGCTGCCCAGGGCAGTGCTGGAGTCACCATCCCTGGAGGGTTGGACAGATGGAGATGAGGTTCTCAGGACATGGGGCAGTGCTAGAGTTAGGTTCTGGTTGGACTCGATGATCCTGAGGGGCTCTTCCAACCGAAACGATTCTGTTCTGTGATCACCTGGAAGGCCAGGTCTGCTGGACACCTCCCTGCTTGCCTCAGGCTTTCAGCTCCTTGCCCAGGGCGGTGGCTGGCGGTGCCGTGGCCGGTGCAGGTGGTGCTGTGGCCGGTGCTTGGCAGCTGAGAACGTCCCACCACCGCGGGCAGGACCGCGGGGTACAACCGCTCCTTTCTCTGCATCTTGTCCTCATAGAACAAATCTGCTTTTCCACCGTAAAAACCTCCTAGCACTCACTGGCTTTTTAACGCTGTGGGGTTACACGATGTCCGAGGTGTCCACCATCACCTGGAGCCCCCCAGACTAAAGCCCCATTCAGGAGCAAGGAGGGAGCCGATCACGGGGCTTCCTGGGGTCTGCAGAGCTCAGCGGCCTCATTAAATCCTTCAGAGCCTTTATCAGGGACAAAACCGTCGACTTTCTGGGAAAACGTTGATTAAAGCAACAGCGAGCAGGAGTTGAAAGGCTAATATTATCAGTTTTAGCTCACTGGGGTGGTGTTTGCCTGAGGTAAAACAATCTGGCGGTGGAGAGCGGTGATAAGTGATGCTGCGCCCGAGCCAGCCGGGCTGTACGGGATGTGACGCGGGGCCCGGGGCACCAGGCTGCCCAGGGGGAGGACTGGGGTGTTCAGATGGGAAGCGTTTCTGCAGGCGTTCGACTGCTGTCAGCCATTTTAGGTTTCTGAATCCTATTTCCCTGGTGCTTCCAAGAGAAGCTTTTGGGGGAGTCCCCAGCTAAAACTCAAATTTGCATTTAAATGGAGTTTCTTGTGGGTTTGTTTTTTTTTTTTTTTTAATGAGCAGGATGCATGGGAGACTATTAGGTTTCCTTGTGGGAGAGTGCAAAATTCTCTCACCTTTTACATCCCACCCTCTCCCCGGTGCCTTTAACGCACACTTTAAATTAGACATTAAAAAAAGGAATAGTGCGTCTTTAAGGAGAATATAATCATAAACAAATAAGTCTGGTTGCCCTTGCAGCAGAACTAATCTTCCCTCAGCTGAGCTGTGATATAGATCAGTAACAAGAGCCACGCGCAGGGGGTTCCTTTGAAATGCATAATACCTCCTCGTATAAATTGGAGTTGGTGTGATGGAGCTGTGAGATGACATATTGTGGCATGACCCCTCTCTACTGATTGTGGGTGAACCCTGCAAAGGTAAATCTAACACGGCGCTCACATCAGACAATTTCATTTTCATCACCCAGGGACAAAAACATAGCAACAGAATCTTTTCAAATGATAATCTGCATGCTGGGCGGAATATTTTTCCTTCCTACCTTTTTTTTTTTTTTGCATGTTCAATTCATGATGTAGGTGAAAGGAATTATAAATTGCTTCCAAAGTTCATTCATTCCCTTCTTCTCATTCTTCCCTTTCTTTTCCTCCTCCTCCTTTTGCTTTTGTTCTCTCTCCTTCTCTCTTCCTCCCTTTCTCCTGCCTTTGTCTCATTCTCTTCTGCTTTTTCTCTTATTTCTTTCTCTTATTATTTTTTCTTTTTCCCCCTTTTCCCCCCTCTTCTTCCTCTATCTTTTTTCCTCTTTTTAGTCTTCTCTTTTCCTCTCCCTCTGTTTTCTCTCTTCCTTTCCCTCTCTTTTTATCTTTTTATTTTTTTCCCCCCTCTTCTTTCTCTTTTTTTCTTTCTCCATCTAAAAGTTTGGCTGTGTGTGTAACTGATTCATTCTTCTGATCCCCTCAGGGACATTCCAGTAATAATGATTTATAGGGGTGCAAAAATCTATGCTCTTGCTGCTACCAACTAATATCCCTCCCACCCTCTGAAAAGGGAGTTTTCTTGTAGAAGATCTCTCTGTACAAAACCTTCTCCCCTGCTTCACTCCCCCCTTCACCTTCCTGCACTTTTCTGTTCAAGCGTTCGGAGCGATCAGCTGGTTTGCATTGTGCCGGCCAGGAATGCGATACCTGCCGTACCATATCTCATCTAGAACTAGTTACAATGGACTAAAACGATGCTATAGCTGCTCTTTGTTCTTCTCTCCGGCGGTTTTGTGTTAGGCTCTAGTCTTTTGAGGCTAAGAATGGTTTAGAGAAATCCCCTTTAATACGATGTCTCTAATTTACCATAAACCACCCCCCCTCACAAATCAAGGTGCGTTTGCAAACCCTGCGCAGCTCCCAGCTGAACGTGAATTGTCCGTCCCCGTCCAACAAGTGCAGCTGACGGTTTGTGTAGAGCCGGTGGCTCCGCGGTGTTAACCGGGGCTGAGCCGTGCCGGTGCAGTTTTGGGGGTGGCACAGGGTGGGCATTGCAGAGCAGAGCTTGTCCCTGCGTGTCTGTCCCCCTTCCCACGCTGTCTGTCCCCTTCTGCTCAGCTGCAGGACAGCCCAGGGGGAGCAGAACAGGGACACAGGTGCTCGGTACCCTCACTGCTATGGCATGACCTCGGGACAGCCGCATTCCATGTCTGTGCCTCAGTTTCCCCATCACTACCCCTGTGATATCTCCAATTTACAAAGCAAGGAGAAGATCTTAGCCATCTCAGAAGCCACAAGCTCTTAACCAGCCCCACTTGGGCAGGAAAAACGGGCAGAGCACGTAGATTTTTTTTTGGTGCACTTTGCGTAACCCTGCTCACAATTAAATAACCCCAGCGCAGCCGGCACCGGCGGGGCGCAGGGGCAAGGCTTAAATCTGCCCCCAGATTAGGACCATCATGGGCCCGTAATCCCACGGCAGCCTCCTCATCCCTGATGCCGAGTGACACGGTGATTGTGCGCGGACGGGAGACGCAGAGATGGGTTTGTCGGTTCCACCTAGCGTGATTGCCGCTTTCTCCCCACAAAGGAGAGGAATGAAATTGAAGGAGAAAAGGTCAGAAAGCCTTGGTCATCCTCTCCCCTTCTCCCAAATCACTTGTTCCTCTGGATGGAAATGAGAAATGACAGGTTCCCGTGCCACTTGGGACGCAGGCAGCCCCAAGTGAAGCAAAAAGGAAAGCTGGTTGGAGCAGGGGTGGGCAGCAATGAATGTCGCCTGTTAATAATGCATTTCAGAGGCGCCGGATCCTGGTTATTGTTCGTGGCATCTGCTAACACCAAAGTGACAGTGACAAGTTCTTTGATTAGGAAGAGGTTCCCCACCTCCTCCTTCCTCTGGCCCCCACGGAAGGTTTGTGGAAAGCACATCCCTCTGCCTAAAATCCCCGCTGAACGCTGCTGCACGGGGTTCAGCTGGGGAAATGGACTTATTTTGTGTTCTTTTCCCACTTTGGTGCAGAAGTGTCTCAGCTCAAGCCCAGGAGGATCTCAGCCTGCGAGCATCTTTTGCTGGTTTTTGTTTTTCTCTTTCTGTTCCTCATTCCTCACAAATTTTTCAAAGGAGGAACCATAATGATATTATCTATCCTCCTCATAATTTCGATGCAAATCAGCACACACATTTTAAATCTCAGGGCATGGGTTAACGATTGAAAGGAAACGCAATCAGTGGCAGCACCCCCAAGTAGCCACCGACCCTACCTTGGGCAACCTCCGCTGCCCAGGTGGCTGGGACGGGGCTGGGAGGCAGCAAGTGCTGCGGGGTTGTGTTTTCTCAGGTGGAGAATTACTCTTTGCGGTGTTTGTGTCCCTGGTGATATCTGCTTTAACGGCTGGATAACTGTTTGTTCTCTCTGCACATATTTTTGAGGAGGTTGTGCAAGCGAAATGCTGGTGTGGGCGATGGAAACTCCTGGAACCAAGCGGCTGCACCCGCAGCGGGGGATGCTTGGGAGGTGTGGGTGGAGGCAGCATCCGTGTCCTCCCCAAAACCACCTGCTGGTTCTTCATGTTGGCTCCCCGAACTCACCCCTTGTGTAAGTAACACCTTAGTGAAGTGCTTTCCATGAGAACTGTGATCAGTTTGGTCTATTTTGCGCTCTTACTTGTTTTTTTTTTTATTTTCATGCAAACATGAAAATCCCTATTTGACCCTTCTAAAAAATATTTTATAACTAAGTGCTTTCATTTGGGTTCCAGGGAGCGAGTGCTGCTCTGAGAAGGGCAGGGGCCCTCACCACGGGCAGGAACCGGCACCAGCAGCCCGAATCCCGCAGCGATGCTCCGCTGCAATGTCTGTCGGGATGCCGAGGAGCACACGTGCACTTGGAGCGATGCAGCACGGGGAGCCCCATCAGGTGCTGGTGAGGACAGGAGGACGTTCTGGGGCAGCCCTGATGCTGCTTTACGGGTGCCGAGCCTGTCTGCTACTGGATTTCCAGGGAGAAAATGGAAATAGGAATCCTCGGAGCATTGGTACACACAGGTCTGTTCGTAAGATCCTGCCTGTGCTATGAGTATTTTCTTTTCATCGTATTTTGATTTTACTTCCCAGCCACCCTGGAATGTCCTTAATGGGCTCCATGGGATTTTTTAATTTCTATCTGTTGAGGAAAGACACTTTTTCACAGGAACAAGGGGGAAAAAACCCTACCTTGCATAACTGTGCTAAAACCACTCGTGGGAAGCCGCCTCAGCTGCAACGCAGATTTGGGGCTCTCGCGCGGGCCGGTTCTGCCACCCAGCTCCTCCGTGCACTCACCGGCCACCCGGCGCATCGGTGGCACCGTCCTCCCCGTGCTGGCAAGGACAAATGGAGCCTGTGGCCTGAGCGCTGTGCTTGCAGCCGAGCGTTTGCTCAGATGTGTTTTTCTCTTTGGGAACAAGATGCCTTCTAGATGCCTTTATTCAATGCCCGGACTTGTTGGTGCTGGTTTCTTCACCAAAGTTGGGCTGAACCAGAGAAGAGGAGCTGATGACCCGTGGCTGCCCGTGGTCCAAACCCAGCACCAAACGTGCCTGAGCTGTCAGAGGTGTCCGGGGCAATTCTGCTCCACGGGCAGGAACTTTTCCCCCGCCGAGCCCTCCTCTCCCTGCTGCCGCTATTTCCATGCTAAGTTGTACGGTTATAGATTTTAAGATGAGGCGGTTTTGTTTCCCGGCTCTGAGTTACCATTTGAAGCTGATATGACAGGCCTAAGGCTAGTACAGAAATTCGTTACAAGTTCCCATTTCGCAAACGTGTCGCCAGTCGAATAGCCTCCCTCCGCCTGAGCCTATTTACTCTCTCGGGGATCTATTTTTAAAAGTTATTAGCAGATTACTGGGTTTCTATCAACCTCAGGCACCAATCTCCCAAAGACACCATTGTACTTTAATAAGGTGCATTTGATAATCTTCAGATAAAGGCACTGGAAGTGCGGGGGAGGAGAGGGAGAAACTCTTGCACCAATTCATCTGAGGGACACGGGCTAGAAAAGGGTTAAATATACTCGTGTTTCTAAATGGCTGAACTACTGTATGTTGTAGTTTTCAACTGCAAATCATCTTTAATAGCAGACATCACGGGATGGCTCATTACATTAAGCTATTTTTCATGCTATCTCCTGTAATATCCTTTAATCCAATGCGTTTCAAATCACCTCAGGCTAAAATAAGAGACATAGCGATGTAATAGCCTAGTGTATTAGTGGGTTAATTGCCCTGTTGTACTCTCTAGTAGATATCTCTGGAATGAGTTCTATATTAATTGTAAATTGCTTAATACATTTAACTCCTTGAGCAGCTTCGTCCTCTGCTATGTCTTTAATGAACAAGAAAAGTTTTGAGTTGCAAACAGTTGTTTTCTCTGGTCGCCCTGCAGGGTGCCCGGCCCTCCCTCGGCGAGCACCGAGCCCACGCCATCCTCGCAGCGCTTGGGAGCGGTCAGCCCTGAGCACCAAAGGGAAATTATGGCTTTTTCCTGGAAGCTGCAAAGTTCTGCTGCAGCCCTGCAGCCCGGGAAGCCGCGGAGCTTCACCTCACTGCTGCATCAGGAGCGGCTGGGGGTGCGGGACATCGCACCCGTTATTCCCAAGTGGGACAATCGGAGATGCTGCAAAGAAAAATAAAACGGGGCGGGGGGAAGTTTAAATAATAGATTTCAGACTCTTGTCTTGCCAGTGCCATAGCCAGAAAGGGAAGATGGATGAAAAGCTCTGCAGCTCTGCCAGAGGATGCAGCAGCAGTTCACTGACACACACGGCTCTCCAAGTATCGCCCATAATGCGCAGCAGCTAGTTTTCTAAAATTACTTTTGCAGCGCTAGGCAGACATGTCCACAGATCTGCAGTTGCTTTTCTGAAGATTGGAACATAAGTGTCGGCAGGCTACCGGAGGGTAATGTCACTCATTCCTCTGGATTGCTCCCCGTTTGTGTCGGGGGAGAGGAAGAAGGAGCAGGCATGGTGGAGGTTGGAGGGTGTTGTATTATTTGCAGGTGAGACACGCTTTATTAGTTTCTTCTGGGACTTTTGGGTTTCTAAAAATCCTGGTAAAAATGCTACTGTAAATTTAAAGGGAAGGCACAGAGGAGGAATTGCTGAAAAACTCTGTGCTCTGAAAATTTAGAAGAAATTCTTTCCTCAAGTGCCACCTATTGCTTAAACCCAGCAGCACCGCAGCGGCGGTGGGAAGGAGACCGTGGGTCCACGGTTTGAATTTAACCTACATCACTAGAAGTCCCTTCCCGGACCTGCCTGACCCCGGCTGTGCAGCTCGGGCCATTTCCCTGAGCAACGCGCTCACGCTGCAGCATGCTGACTGCATTACGGGACTCTTTTCTAAGTTTTACATCTCAGATAAATATAATACTCATAAAGATGCAATTCAGGAAGCCTTTTATAACACACTTAACTTTAAACATACCCTCAAGTTCCAGGACTTTTAAGGAGCAGCATTTTAGTGCTCCTTGCAGCTGAAGTGTTTAACAGAAGAGGTGCTTTGCTTCGAGGTTTGTCACTGGTGGCTCAGACGGGTCCTTCCCACCCCATGTGCGCGTGGAGTATTAATATTCGTATAATTCACACAACTTCATATATGATCGTTGCATATTAAAACACCCAAGTAGAAATTTCCATTGCTAATTAGAGAATGTTAATAGCAAACTCTCACAGATGGAGATTTGTTTGGAAATGAAGCCCCAGTAATGCTGTTTGTCCTTCGCAGTGGAGCTGTGGAACGGGAGGATGATGAAGACGGTGGGCGAGGAGAACACACTCGTGCTCAGATGAACTCAACCAGAAACTACCCTGGAAATCAGCATCTCTTCGGTCACCCCTGTTACAGCACAACAAAACCAAAAGGCTGCCTCATTCCACTGAAAGATGGGCAATTTGTTTTTGCTGTAAGGTAACTTCAGTGAATTACTCCTGATTTATACCTCGGGAAGTGAGAGAGGGGTCAGACACCCCAGGTAATTCTGCTCAAGCGTTGCCTGTTCCCATGAACAATTCCTCGCATTTACATGAATAGTTAGTCTGGGCTAAAAGAAATATCAGCCCTTTGTTTTAAAATGTAATGCAAAGATATTTTTGAGAAAATGTGAATGAAAATTTCGTAACTTGCAGAGGAAAATCTGTGTGGAACTAGGGAGCCAGTTGTTCTTCGAAGGAAAGATACAAAGTGCTTAGACTGCTGGAAAAAAAATCCATCAAGTAATTCTCTATCTATAAAATAGGTGGTAATGCAATCTGAGCTTAATTTTGATGGCACACTGTACTTCATAACAGTGACAACACCTTAAAAAATGTAATGAAAGGGCCTGATTTATTACTGAAATAATCCATTTAGCACTCCAATAAATAAAGGGAGAAAATACAACCAATGTTTCAGTAGAAGGGGGGGAAAAAAGAGAGAAAAAATGCAATGTATAGCAGTTTTCTGTAAATGCAGCCAGAGACTGCGGCCACATGTTTTGGGGTTGATTATTTTTCTAAAGACAAATACAAACTCAAAGTTATGTTTGAGATTTAGGCCTCACGTCCACTCTGCGTTTTCATGTACTTTTAAAACAGCAGCCCTGTGACTCAGTAACACACGGAAAGGTTTTGACTGGCAAGGGGGAGGAGAAAGGGAGGAGAAAATGCTAACTTACTGCCTTACAAATATTTGATTTTGAATATGCTCTCGTAGCCATTATTAAGTGCAAAGCAAACATATTTTCCCCTCATGCCAAATTTGTTTTAATAACATGCTGTTATATCTGGAAATGTCAGCTCCAGCCTCTCTCTCTCCATTTCGGCGGCACTTGGCCCACAGCGAAGACTGGGGGGTTTTATACTCCCTCTACATCACTCCTATTAATCTGTTTAATATGCTACAGGACCTGGAGGTGGCAATGACAGCAAAAGCAATAAAATCCTCACGTGGCAGGTGTTTGTATTCGGGTACAGTGTCATGCTGGAGAGAGGAGCTGCCTTTATGTACGAAGAAAAGCTTGCCAACCTAATAAAAGCCATTCAGCAGAAGGAATTGACTGAGAAAGGGGCTGGACTTGGATACCAGAAGTTTTGAGGCTGCGTTGGACCAAACCTTGAGGAAGGATGCGGGAAGGATGCGAACGTGGGTCTGCGGCTTTTTCCTCCTGCACATCCCCACCATTGGGGACAACATAAAGCCACGAATCAGTAACACCCTCGTTCTTTTTGCTACACTAAGGGCCAGACCGAGATGTGTTGGCTGAACCTCAGCATGTAGGAGAATGTGGAGAACAGGAGGCTGAGGGGAGACCTTGCTCTCTAAAACTGCCTGAAAGGAGGTTGGAGCACGGAGAGTGTTGGTCTCTTGTCCCAAATAGCAAGTGACAGGACGAGATGAAATGGATTCAAGTTGCGCCAGGGGAGGTTTAGATTGGATATCAGGAAAAATCTATTCCTGGAAAGGGCTGTGGGGCATTGGAACAGGCTGCCCAGGGCAATGGTGGAGTCACCATCCCTGGAGGGGTTGAACGGATGCAGATGAGGTTCTCAGGACATGGGGCAGAGGTGGACTTGGCAGTGTTGGGTTAGCGGTTGGACTCAATGATCTTAAAGGTATTTTCCAACCCAAATAATTCTATGTCATGTCCTCCTGTGATCATAAAATGAATGGGAAGTACCATGAATGAAAAAATAGGTGACAAAAAGCAGCAAACTGCTGCCATGTGGGCCTTTTTAGGTGGATATTTTGCTGTGTGGCCTCAGAACACCCTCCATTGGTGGCTTTGTCCCTCGCGCCCGCGTCTCGGGCGGCCGAGGCTGGAGGAATGGCTCCGGTGCCGCGTCCCGCTGCGCCCTGCCTGGCCCTAATTGGCCTGTTTGTTTTGCAATAAGTGATTCCTGCCTGTCTTGGGGTGGATTGTTTTTCACACCATTAAATGAAGTTCTGCTGTATTGATCCCTGTTTTTCCAATTTGAAGCCTGAAAAGTGATGAAGACATTTTCTTGTTTTCTCATGTACTTTTCCCTCAGTTCATTTAGGTGACCTGTCTTTAGTTCCTTGCTCTGCTCACTGTAATTGCTTCTTCAGAGTAATGTTACACCGTCAGTGCGATACTGCAGCTGGGGTACGTTTTTATGGAAGGATGAAGGAAGGCGAGGTTGAAGTCATCAACCAATATTAACTGTGGAAGGTTTGTCACAAGTGACATCTCAATAGCAGTGTCTCAGTGTCTCCTGCTGGAGCCTCAGTAAAATAGTGCAGAGGATGAGGCAGGACCATGGGACAGCTTTGTCTCTTCAAGCTGCTTAGTATTTTGCTTAAGAGATGGAAACATTGTGGAATGTTATTTGGGAGTGGGCACAGATATCGTCATTTGTGTCCTCTTTGTGAAAAATCTTGAATGTTTGCGTTACGAGTTGCCAGGGATCTGTTTTGGTTTAGCACTAATGTAAGGGGTGGATTTTTTCCAGAAGAGATCGATAGAACGGGTGCTGAACTTACGTTTCAGTGGCAAGTTTAATTAAGGAGGCAGCAATGGTTGCTCCAATGCAGCATCACTTGCAATTAATTACAGGATGAGGTCTAAACCGAGCCCATACACACAGAGAAGTCTTACGGTGGCTTCCGTAGGCTCCAGACTTTCAGATGGAAACCAGCAGAAGTGCAGCGAGGCCTGGGGAAACGTGGGAGGTTGGGATCGTTGTTCGTACCCCCGCAGTCTGGGATGGTCCTGCTGGAAACACGGTACCGCTCTGCTGGTTTGCCTCAAGCTGTAGGGACCAAATCTAAAGTTTGACTTACTGAGCGTTTCAGAGCAGCATCTTTTTACAGCCAGACTCTTCCGGTGCTTTTGCTCCCCAGTTGCAAAGCGAGACACATAAAACATCTGTGTTTTAAGGAATATGTTGTTGCTTTGATCCCTTATGGAAGTGGATTTCGGTGGCTTTGCATTAAATGGTGGAGTGTAGCACTTTATTTTGCCTTTCATGACAGGAAGGGAGTGAAGCAAGCGCTAACAGTAAAGAGGCAGAATTGGTACCTCCTGTGCAAGGCCGGGGGGATGCGCCCCACCTCTGCGATGGTTCCCGAGGAGCTCAGCCCTCCCACCCTCCTTTCCTGCTGGGATGTTGCTTGTTAAAGCTGGGGGGTGTCTGCGAACACCCAGAGTCCAGCACGGCTCAGGTGAGATCAGGTATCAGCAGGATTAATTTATTTCCTGATCCTGGAGACATTCCTGTGCAGAGCAAGCGGCCAGGAGGAGGGTCCGGGGGCATCCGTGCCCAGGGACCTGTGTGGGATCAGGGCACTCGAGGCTGATCTCAGGGCACACTTATTAGGAAGATGATTAATCTATTTATTTTGCATTACTGCTATTATTATTATGCGCATAAGCCTGAATTATGTAAGAACTTCACTGCACAAATTGCGTCTGCTCACTGTGAGCACAAAATAAAGAGGAAAATTATTTCCTTTGAATATCTTCTGATCTAAATGAGTGGGAAGTGCTGAGAGAGGGTGGCTTTGGGGGTCAAGATCTGTCTTCTGTGCTTTTGGCATCTACTATTATGAGGTCCCTGCTCCTCAAGAAAGTGTTATCACAATACCAAGTAATATATAATATAGACAAGAGATAGGGAAAGGGATGCAGCAGAAAAATAAACTTGTGCCAATGTATTTTTCCAAGAACGGCAAAAAAATCCAATGTGCAGTTTGAAAACATGGTGCCATATAGTCATTTGGGGACAAACCTTGGAAATAATGTCCACTTGATCTGAATGGCATGATATATTTCAAAAGGGTAACTGCACTAGGCAAACAGTAGAAAACAGATGAACAAGGAGGGTTTAATATTTCTTTATTTCCCTTCCAAATGTAAAATCCTTAGGAAAAGGCTAAAAATTAGGAAAGGGGCTAATTTGCAGAAAACAGTG
>VWYH01002908.1:0-171163 GCA_013399365.1 Pampusana beccarii | reverse complement strand
GGGAGGTTGAGGTTGGATCTGGGAACAATTTCTTCCCCAAAGGGCTGTGGGGCATTGGAACAGGCTGCCCATGGCAGTGCTGGAGTCACCATCCCTGGAGGGGTTGGACAGACAGAGATGAGGTTCTCAGGGTTCTCTTAGTCCCTGTGTTGGATTAACAGTTGGACTTGATGATCTTGAGGGTCTCCTTCAACCAAAATGATTCTATGATTCTACAGGTCTGTGACTGTGATTCTATGATTCTGTTGCTAAACAACAGAAAGGTGCTGTCTCTCACAACATCCTAGGAATTCACCTCCCCTTTGGGAGCCGCGCATGGGTTTTCCTGACCCAAGGGAGGGAGGAGGGCAGCCATCCAGCCAGCAGAACAATACAGGGAAGCCCCATTCAGCTCAGCTTTGGCCGAGGAGCAGATTGGTCTGGTTGATAAACTGGAAGCCCCAAGTTTAGTTCCTACCCCAGGAGATCTGGAGAGATGGGCAATGGCGATTGCAAGGAAATTCAGCAAAGATGAAGATGCCTTGGGGTCAGTGCAGAGCTCCTGCCTTGTGTACATTTTCACCCTTGGCCGATGCAAAATGCATTTTGTTGCCGATGGGGTGTGAGCTACCAATAGACATTGCAGGATAACTATGTGCAAGCAGATATTTACTGGATGAGGATGCTCCAAATGGAGTCACCTTGTGTAGGTTCTCTGTGTGCTTGGAGGGATTATGCAGGTCATCTCCATCTATAGAAGGAGCCAGGTTGTGCTTCTTTCCACCTGTTTTTGGTTGAGTTTGGCTGGAAGATCTTCAGACATGTTTTGATACACACCGAACACAAGGTAGTCCTGATCCCTGTGGGACTCTCAGTGTGACTGTAATGTGGGCAAGTTCTCACCTGAGGAATGCAAAAAAAAAAAATGGTTCTTCTTTCTCTACTTTGGTCTGAAGAGTGCATTGATTTTTAATTAAATTTTATGTAGATTCAGGTGAAAAATCTGGCTTAAAAGGAACTTCCTAAATTTATAAGGTGCACTAGCTGCTTTAAAGTCTTCCACATGTACTGTAGATAACACATTCCACAAGTTGATAAAGGAAACAAATACTTTTAGCTGGGCTTGGTGATCTAGACCCTTACATGGTGGAAATCAACAGATTCAGGCAACAAAAAAATAAAATTCTCCCATGAAAATCTGACCTTCTACCTTTTCAGTTGGACTATTTTTTTTTTAATGCCTATACTACGAACAGTCAAGACTAGACACCATTTCCCGTTGGTCTGCATCCTGTTTTTGAGAACAATAGCTGCATTTTTGACACAGTGCCAGTCCTTAATTCATTCTTGCCTGTGTCCTTTAGAGCACACACTTGGCTGATATTATAATATTTTGGTTCATTGAAATGACTGTTCCAATTAGAGCAATTTTTTTTTCTAATCAATAATATTATTTCTAAATTTTTTAATGTTTTAGGAGTAATAAACAAAGAAAAGAGGTCTCATGTCTTGATGAAATGTGGGTGCATAAATTCCCGTGACCTAATCTCCAGTCCATTCAATTGAATACAGTTCAGAAGTTCAGCTTGGTATCAGACTTCATTGAGTTTATGTCCTGTTTGGGACAGACAACTTGAAACAGATGAGAGGAATCCAGTGAAGAACAGAAGGGGAGGAAGGCAGTGGCCAGGATGGAGTAAATAGAACAGCTGGGGAAGAAAAAACAAGAAATACATTAAAAGAAGCAATACTCTGTACAAAGCCCCACTTTTTATGGTGTCACCAACTTTCACCCAGGTTGTCCTCTGAGCACGGTCCAAAAAGTTGCTGGATACATCAAACCTGCTGAGCATCACTTAATGTCAACTCCAGTCCCATATGAGTCATTGGCACCATTTGCAGAGCAAAAAACGAGTGAGTGCCAACAGCAGCGGTACCTTTGGTAGTGTGAATGAAACCATCCTACCCAAGGGTTGCTCCCAAGATGGGACTTGGATATGCTGGTTGAGCTGTGCTGGGAGATACAAGCACATTTTTCAGTTGTGGAACAAGAAGGATTCAGGCTGATCTGAAAGGCCTCCAGGATAATTAGAGTTGTTACAGAAGTCCTGAATAATTCACATCCCCGCATCTGTAAGTCCAAACTGATGGGAAAGCATCCCCATGCACAAAGCCTCTTCCAGGAGGAGGTCTCTGCTGGGTCCCCTGGGTTCAGGATTGATCCCAACATACATTTACATCTACACCACCACCAAGGCTGTAAAAATCCACCCAACATTTGACTTACATTTTCTGTGTGTTTCTTCCTCCTTCCCTGCTGATTCAGAATGTTTAAAACATCCCTTTCTGTTTGTATGCTTTAATTCTCCCCCCTTTCCACCGCGAACCAATTCTCATAACCTTTCTGCAAAGGTCCCATTTTTCACACCTTTCCCAGTGGCTGCTGCATCCCCTCTGAACTCTCTCACAGCGCCTGGCTGGAAAACTTTGCCAGGTTTTGTAACCTCATGCTTGAGAGAAAGTATCAATGATCTTGAGGAGAGTATTTGGGAGCTCTGCAAAGCAAGACAGCAGAAGGGGGATCGGAGCAGCTGCCATGGAGCTGGGTCTCGTGGCCTGATAAATTATCCCTAGTCAGGATGTAAATGATACTGGACACGGTCTCAGCCGGTCCCATTTGTCAAGTAAAACATGAAGATGGTTTAAACTGCTTCACAAGCAAGGAGAGGTGTAGACAGTTGTGAGGGCTTGGCTGGTGTACAGATTGTAACTTGACCTCATCCATTTACAGCTGAGACGTCTTCGAAATCTGCACTGACTTCACCAGAAAAATGATTGCCATACCTTCCCGATGCGGGTAGTATGTTCTGTCTTTATTTCAAATTCATGGGGCTATCTGAAAGCGTACAGTGGAAAATGAAGGGAGTTTTTGATGTTTGTGTGCAAAACTTAGCTACATCTCAGCTGTGTCTTTTATGCCTTTATTAATTGAATAAAGCTTTTAACAATTATTATTATTGGAGGAAAGTTAGGGAGATCTACTCATTTTATTTGATCCAAATAAAGCAAGATCTTTCTTTGAGATAAGACTTTATTCCCATAACGACTCTTGCACAAGACCAAAATCGTAACAGGCGAGTTGTGAAATAAGAAGTGGTAGGAAAAAAAAAAAACAACAAAACAACAAAAAAAACCCCAACAGAACAACATCTGGGCCGTGAGATGCTGAAAGCATTGCTTCACAGACCATAGTAAGTGGTTTGTTTAGCTGTGCAGCACTCAGGTACTATACTAGGAGACATCTGAGAGTACTTTGTGTGGGTGAGTCCAGAGGTCTATTGAAGAGCAGTACAAAGTGCACAATGCAAACTGAATGAAGTGACACGTTCTGTAGCGCACAAATGCATGATGTTATTGCGCTTTTATTACGTTTACTCAAAAGCTTCCTTGTGAGCAGCCGGAGGAAGCAGGAGGTTGGAAAAGCAATTACACTGTGGGAAAAGAAGAAAAACAGATAACATGACAGTGGATGTGCACGGGCAGAGAATTGTGCAAAAGCTTTCTGTTTGAAAACTGGTCTCAATTCCTGGTTTTAATTACTATGTCAGAAGGCAAACTGACATCAGGCTTCAGAAAGCAGATCTAACGTATCAACCAGTTAAAGCAAAGGACTTGAAGTGCCCGTTTTTCAAACTAATTCTGACTTCTTATCCAACAGCGAGCTTGACAGGATGCCCACAAACTGGTGTTCTGTTGCCTTTGAGATACCCTGGGGTATGCTGCCTGGTCTCCAGCTGACACCGAAGAATAGACAGGTTTTGTCTCTATCCTGTATCATGAATGCAAACTCTGTATTAATGTAACTTAAAACCCAGGAATATCCCAAATGGCACAACTTTCTTGCTGTACACCAAACTAGCTGCCTATGTTTAGGCAATTAAATCAAGTCTTTAGCTCTTCTTACTCTCTACAACTACCTGAAAGGAGGTTGTAGAGAGGTGGGGGTGGTCTCTTCTCCCAAGTAGCAAGCGATGGGATGAGAGGAAGCAGCCTCAGGTTGCACTAGGGGAGGTTTAGATTGGATATTAGACAAATTTCTTCACTGAAAGGGTTATTAAGCACTGGAACAAGCTGCTCAGGGAAGTGGTAGAATCACCATCCCTGGAGATATTTAAAAGATGTGTAGATGTGGCGCTTAGGGTCATAATTTAGTGTTGGACTTGGGAGCGCTAGGAAATTGTTGGACTCCGTCTTCTTCAACTAAAATGGTTTTGTGATTCTAAGATACTTAAATGTGTCTAGATGTAGACATCACCATGTGAGCTGGTGGTTGATGCTCGTTTTGCAACTAGTGAGGTTCTAGTCAATACAGTTGATGGAGCCTGAAGAGATGTTCAGCTCACCTGGTCTCCCACAAGTTCTAAGTCGCAGCCTCCAGCCATGTAGATGTAGATGTCCTAGGGAATTTGGAACTCTGTCAGGGGACTCAGATTTCATAATCCTTCATTATGACATCTGCATTTTAACCTCCTTCTGTGATTTAAATGCCTTAATCTGGGCTATAGAGGGAGGTAGCACTGGCAGTCAGTGGTTCACATCCCTAGACCATCCTCTTGAAACCCAGTGACTGGAGGATGCTGTGGCTTTTCATTCTCTTTTCCCCTATAGCATAGTGTTTAGAGCACCATGTAGAGTATGGCACACAGTGGCTCAATCTTCTCTTCTGCAGGAAGGTTTTCTTTAATCAGTACACCAACTAAAATGGGAGCATGGTGCTTCCCAAGTGTCTCACTCAGGCTCTTGCCCTCTGCCTTCTGCAGTCCCAGTGACCAATTCATTGTGTTGAGGACACAGTTCCCTCCTCCAGTGATTACTTAAGTGCTCCTTAAAGGGCACAAAATTCTACTAATTGAGATAAAATTGAGGATAAATCAATCGGGTCCACCTAGCACTCCCCTTGGACTATCAAGGAGGACATTTCTTGAAGAGTAGAAAATAGCCATATAGGTAGAGAAGAAAATTGAACCGGAGTCTAGGCATGGAGTTATTATGGCAGCTCTATTTCTAGCTATGCTTTCAACAGAGCTTTGTCTCACAGCAATGCTTCAGCAATAGCTACCTACTCAGGAGACTTGGCAGAGGGATGCTCAACGTGAGAGTCCTGTTGGCGCTGATACAAGCATGAAGGGTTTTGTGCTGTCTGCGACATTTGTGAATATGCCAAGGAGCAGATTGTTAAATGCACAGGGAATTTCAACACCAAACATAGTCCTCTACAGACTTTAGGCACCAGATGGAAGAATCAGCAGCTGAACAAAGACTGTAAAGATTTAGATTTTGGGCTTGAATACCTAGAGTGGTAATTAAAGAACCCAAATTGTTTTCTGGCCCTTCACCTCACTGGGCATCATTCTTCCCAAACAAGAAAGGAGCTCGTTTAGTGGTGATGGGTCCAGTTCAGCAACACAATAACTTGTCTGATGTCTGTGATGAAGCACAAGGGATGGATTAGAGGAAACATTCTGTCTTGAATCATATACATAAGGCAAGAAACATATGCTGAAGTCTGTTACAAAGAGGTTTTTCCAAGAGTAAGCAACAATTAATGAAACTGGGGTTTTGAAACTCTTCAATCTGCAACTCTTGCCAGAATTTTTTGTTACAACATTTTAAAGTGAAAGGCAGTGGAGTCATAAAACTTGTAAATATTAAAAAAACCCCACAAAATACTATGTAAATACTCATGATGGGAGGGAGTTTTACAGTAAAAAACATTTTTGAAATAAGATCTTACCTCACAGGTCTCTTCTGGAATTTCAAAAGGTCACTGCCATTATTCTATTTTATATTCTTCCTGTGTCCAAGCACTATTTGGTGTGTTAAAACATGAGAAGATTTATATAGTTTCAACAGCCTAACATTTCATTTTTATTCTATTTTATTTTGGTTTGGTTTAGTGATAATTGGGAGGAAAGTTATTTAGCATTAGGCGATCGAAACATTTCCTCATCTGAAGCAAACTGAATGCTGCAATCATTTTTTTTAATTGTATGAGAATGTGCTTGCTGCACTAGGAATAACTGAATTCAAACTGAAGCTCTGACCTTACAAAGTGAACACTTCCAAATTCACTTTTTTCAGAATTTTCACAGAAAATTTTGAAAGCATTAATTTTAGTTTTGAGCTGTTTTTGTCTCCAGACACTTCTACTGCCAGATCCCTTCCACAGCTTTAGTTCAGGGAGTAGACACCACTAACAGACTCTGTTGCCCACAACTTTCCCTGCTACTCTGTTCCTAACCTAAGTGCGTGACCCGTTATTCTTGTTTTGCAAAGATCTTCAGAATAATTTGGGTAGGAATGGGCCTCTGGAGACCTGCAGTGCAGCTCCCTGTTCAGAGCACGGCCAACTTCCATGTCAGAAGTGGTTGCTCAGGGCCTTGCCCTGACGAGTTTTGAAAATCTCTGAGGATTTTCCAGAGTTTGACCTCTCTCGTTATGAAGAATTTTTTCCTTATATCTGAACTTGCCCACTTGCAACTCTCAGAAGTTGCATCTTGTCGTTTAACTGAATACTCCCGAGAGGAGCTGCTATTGTCTTCTTTCTAACAGCCCTTCTAGTATTGATAAAAGATTTTCCTCCAAGTCTTTCTCTTCTCCGGGCTGAACAAGCCTAGTTCCCTCCATCTCTTTCTCAGATACCGTATGCTCAGCCATCTCTGTGGCCTCTGCTGGACTTGCTCCAGTTTGTCTCTTTCTCACACTGGGAGGCTCACAGCTGGACACAGTAACCAGATGTGGTGTTAGATGTGCCAAATAGAGGGGAGCAACAGCATCTCTTGACTTTCTAACTGAGCATTTGTGAGTACAGCTCGGTATGCACCTGTATTTTGTTGTCACTAGGGAATGATGTTGCTCCATGGACAATTTATTGTCCACCCAGACCCTCAGGTCCTCTTCTGCAAAGCTGCTTTCCAGTTGTTTTGTCCCTAGGCTGGAGTGTTGAACAAACGTGTTCTGTTCAAGGTGCAGATCTTTGCTGAACGTCATGAAGTTTCTGTCAGGCCATTGATGAGGAAGGTCCCTCTGAATAGCAGCTTTGCTCCCAACATATCAACCATTGCTCCATCTGGTGTCAACCACAAACACGGTAAAGGCTCTGTCACATCAGCTTGAGTACAGAAATGTAGCTTCAAGCTGTGTGTAACCTTATTTTCCTTTATTTCTGCTCCGTAATGCTGCCTCCTCTACTTCTGCTTCTGATTTCATCCTGACCATTCCTTTCCCGTTTGTCTACTGTATTCTTGGTTCAGCTGTGTTTATTCCTCTTTGGTTTTCCCCACCCCACACCTCCTGTCCAGTTGCCCATCCCGAAACTTCTCTTTGGTGCCTGAAAACGGGTTTCTCTCCTCTTCTGATCTTATCTCAGGGACCCTGGACTCCCCTCTTCACTTCCATGTTATGGGAAAGTCAGGAACAGTAGAGAGGAATCTCTTCTGTTGTCACCTTCCAGGGTATTTCTTCATAAGGAATATTTCTTATGAACTGGAAAATGTGTGTCTTTGATGCAATGACTGCTGGAAATGGACAGGAGGAGGAAATCTGTGGAGCTGACTTGGCTCTGCAATACGTCAGAACAGCCACGATCAATAGCTTGGGAGAAAAGTGACTCTCCCAGTGTTGCAGGACTGTTCCCTTACATCTGCCAAAATTTTGTTTAGTGCGATGTTACATCAGCCTCCAAATGTCTTTGCTTGTGAAATAATATTCCACAGTCCAACGGGCCCTCCTCGGAAACGTCTTCAGTCTCTTTTCTCCCATCTTTTAGTTTCACCCTGTTTCCCTGGTTACTATATACTTCTGTTTGACACCCCTTGTGAGCTGATCTCCTCCTCTGTTTACACGCATCACATATTTGCAGACAGCTGGTGTGTTGCCCACCCAAGGTACCCATGTCTGCCCTGCTCTGCTCTGATTGCCTCTTTGCAAAGCTTTTCCCACCCCTCTCTCTCAGATGCTTTTCAATGTCCAGTTACACTTGTTGGTTACCCACCACAAAGAGATGAATTGTACTAAAATCCCCTTCTCTACTCGATTTCCCTCCCCCCTTTCACTTCTACTATCATCCCTCATTTCTGCTCCTCTATTATTTGTATCTTAGGCTCTCTTCTCACTTTTCCACCACAAAAGATGGGCTGAAGCTTCATAGATCCCCTCCAACCTCTTGGGCTGGGGGAGAGGTGGGTAGATACCCATTACTGCCTGTTCCTCTGGAGTATTTTCAGCTGTCCACTTCTTGGAGGCAATCACACCAACTCTTTGTTTTCTCCTTTGCCATCACTCGTTCTGAGCTCTCTGATGGCTCTCAAGTCCTCACATTCCCCCTTTCCTCTTGTTTCTTGGCAAAATCTATCACAAATCCACGACACAATAGACAAAAATCTGCTCTGGCTGGACAGTTGCAGCATTCGTCAGAAAATAGTAGACCTGAGATTAATTTTTATTCTCTCCTTGTGGATAATTTTCCTCTTTCACTAAAATTAAACCGCAACAGCAGGTGAACGATTGCTCTGTGAGTGAGGAGGTATTTAACTTGGTTCTTCTGAGAGCAGAATACAGGGCAAAGGAGGTGTTGGTGGGTAGCTTTGCTGTATTTCAGCTCTTCAGATGCTCAGCAGAGCTCCAACGGAGCAGGCAACTACCATTAGAAAGCAGTAAGTGAAATAATTAAATATACATCTGGAAAATTTCAGTTTTTCCTGGGGCTTGTATAAGACATACTACAGAGCCTTGGTTTTGAGAGGAGATTGACCCAGTTTTCTGGAAAATCAGACTTTTTAATTTTTTTTTTTTCCCCAGGATTGGTGAGATTCGTGCTGCAAATTTAGGCATCTGAAATAAATCATTCATTGCTTTTGACAATCTTGATCAAACTGCTTCATATGGAAAGGCATGAAATAGGAATCCACAGGCACCAGCACCATGGGCTGGTTGTTATTAAAAGAGATCATTTAATACAGGCTGTTCTAATTTAGGTTAAGCAAAGCTGATCCTGAAGTGGTGTGTTTCTTATACTACACAGATGCCTGCATGTGTCTGTGCCTTTGCACTTGTGTACACAAAGAGAATAGGCAATTGTTTATGCAAAATAATGGATATAGCCAGAGGATACCTTGCCATGCAAGGTTAAGACATGTTTTTTCTCTCTTGTGGAGATTCAGGTTGCAGTTTTGGTTTGTTTCCCCCCCCAGGCAAGTAAGAGGGTACTGAATGACATGGAGAATAGGTAAGAACAGGAAAGCAAATGGTCAAGGCTCCCAAAATGTTAGGAGGCTCTTACTGGGTTTTATACTAATCCACCATGGCTAGTTCAGGACTGAGCAGGGTCCCTGCGGAAAGATCTGTATCCAGAGGCTCTGGTACTTTGCTAAGGTCTGGTTTTGTCTTGGTTTTGCAGGAAATATCAACGCCTATGGAAACTGGGGCTTGATTTTCTGTGGATGGCCAGCATGAGTGATGACTTGCTGAACTTTCAGAGGCTCTCTGGGAGCCATCAGAGAGCTCAGAATGAGTGATGGCAAAGGAGAAAACAAGGAGTTGGTGTGATTGCCTCCAAGAAGTGGACAGAACTTTCAGAGGCTCTCTCTGGGAGTGTTCCTAGAGCTTCCAGTACTTACATCTACCTGCTCCCACTGCGGAGGATTGTTTTCTGGGAGCAAACCACAGCGAACTGTGGTAGGAAATATTTGAAGGAGACCTATTTTCATGCACCATGTGAACAGTTGCAGAGGGAAAGCTGCTTGTTGCATGCAACCATTTACAGAAAAAAGTTTGCATTGGCAGCATAAATCCCACATGCTCTATTAAATGTACCAGAATCCCAGAAGGATATTGCCTAGTTTATCAGCATGAACTCTGTTTGCATCAACAGAGGTTGTTGCAGAGATTTTATGAAAGACCAGTGAATGAGGGTGTAAATTTAGGTTGCAAAATCACAGTCAGACCAGCCTGTATTGCGCCAGCCTATTAGGACAATTGGGATAACTAGCAGAAAGATGTGCAATGTGCAATTAATGGCTATGTTTGATGCAAGAATAGGTACTTTGGCATTTGGGATTCTTGCAGGCAGACAAGCAAGCAGGGGAGATAAGATTTGGGGCTGTCATCTGCATACCTCTGTTTTGAGGAGTTATATTATAGAGAGCTCCCATTTCTCCATTTTCCCTCTCTTTGCTCTTTTATTTATATTTTCTTTCCCTCACGCTCCTCACCCCATCCAGAATAAACTGACCGTAGTGGGTTCATGTCACTTCTCAGTTGCCTATGCTGCTAACAGAGAAATCCAAATGAGCCATGCCACACTTTACTCCTGAGGCTTATTCCTCGAGAAAGCTGTTTCTGCTCCCAGGGAAGTCAATGGAAGTCTAATTAGCCCCAGATGTTTAGTAATAACAAGCACTTCCTTTTGGTAGAGCCAAACAAAAGCAGTGCTAAAACCGTTAATTAAATGGGTTTGGCTCTGTCATCAGGTTATTAACTAATTCCAGGCATGGCAGCCAAGCTAATACTGGCTCTCAGAAGGAGATATAATCTTGCCACGCTCGACACAGAAGGTATGAACTCAGTGTGTGGCTAAATTAACCAGTGTCTGGGCTTTCACACCAAAGGAAAAGCTCACTGACTTCAGTATTGGGTTTCCAGATAATCCCTGGGATTGCTGCTTGTGCAAACTTCTTCCTACAAGAATAAGAAGTTGAGCTGATGGGTAGTGTTGGCTTTCGTAGACGTTATATCAGGCTCTACTGCTGCTGACTGTTCATGCAAAGGCACGAGGAAGAAATTGTTGCCCCTGAGGGTGGTGAGAGCCTGTCCCAGGTTGTCCAGAGAAGTGGTGGATGAACCATCCCTGGAGACATCCCAGGCCAGGCTGAACGGGGCTCTGAGCAACCTGAGCTGGTGAAGATGTCCCTGCTCATGGCAGGGGTGGCACTGGATGAGCTTGGAAGGTCCCTTCTAACCCAAACACTTCCATGATTCTATAAATCCTTGCCTGCTTGTCCCTGCTTCAGGACCAGAAGGTGAAGGTCTAAGTTGGAGTCAGAACACCGTAGAAAAATAGGAAGACATAGCTTTTCGTCTGTGGAGCATTCCAAGCTGGTGCTTTAATGTATTCACAACCCTGTGCTTTTTACAAAATTCGAAGGTGTTTTTATTGTACAAAATTCCACACTGAAAACTACCAGCCAGCTTCTTACATAACTGCTTTAAAAATAGAATTATACATCTTTTTGTAGTGTGCTGATTTTGACATTCACTAGCTGGAAGAAAGAGAAATGGAGCAGCAATTTGACTCTGAGTTGTTTACCTGGACAGGTTTTTGTTTGACCTCGGTTTCTCATATGTGCGTTATTGTACAGTTTCTGGCATTAACGGAAAACCTGATATAGCTCCTTTCCAAGCCATTGAACCCCATCAGTAGGCCAGGCTTCCACTGCTGCTGAGCTTTTTTTCACTTCAAAAGGGTGAATTTCCTGTCAGAATATGAGACATAACATGTCAGTGTCAGCTGTTACCAACGCAACAGGCTGGCCATGTTAAACCCATCACAGAATGAGGACCTACATAACTTTTCTTGCAGCCAGTCCTCTAGGCCATATTTTTTTTTTAGTGAGAGACAGTGGACATCTGATCTGAATAATGGCCCAGGACTGCGTTCCCTGTGTATTGTTTCACACCAGTATCTTTAAAACACCGTTTTGCTGTCTAACCTCCCATGACCTTTAAAAACTGATATATTACTCTTTTGCATTGAAATACAACTGTCTACAGTGAGTTCTCCAACAGTTTTCCTTAGAAATATAAACATTTCAGTCCAATGTTAGCTGGTTGAAATTCATTCTCCAAGGGTTTTTTCTTTCCGAAAGTGTTTACCCCGGCGATGAATTTCTTCACATTAAGTCCAGTTTAAATATGTATTGCACGCAAGGGAAAAAATTCTCCTCTTTGAGTTGAACTGCGGACCTGTGACCTTCTGAGCAGAAGTGGTAATGTATAATACAGCTGTTTCATGCCTGAGATTTCTCTTTCATCCTTCGTATTAAGTGCCAAGACTAGTTAATCTTATCTATCTCTTGTGTCTTGCGCCAGTGGCTGGAGCAACACACTACAAGCAAATGGAGGTATTTAAAAAGGTTCCTACCACCAAGGCCTTTGTGTCCCACGGTAAGCTGTGGATTTTCTAAATGGCAACCAGGACCACAACAGACGCAAACTGTGATTTCCTTTTTCAGCTGAATTCTTATTGTTTTGGAACTCACGGGAGATTTGCAACCGATGTCAAGGGCTGAAAGATTGTATTTTTGGCCTGCCCTGCCATCGGTTTGTATTATTTTGGTTTAAGAAGGGTTAGGATCTGTTATTTCTAACCAGTAAGGAAAAAAGCAAAGCTCAGATAGAATAAAAATATTTCATGGAGGTAAATTACTTTGAGAAGGACTTTCCTACTCAGTTGATGTCACCAATGGTTGTCATAAAAAGGTGATTTTAGTTACAATGTTCAATTTGCATAGTCTTTCTGTGAAGGTGATGTAATGGAATGTCACCTTCTGTGAGCTTAGTGAAAAGTCTCAAGATCTTAGATGGCTTTTTCTTTTGGTCTGGTTTAAATTACCACTCTATAAACTTTTTAAGCAGGTCTGCTTCTGAATGAAGCAAGTGCAAAACATGGCAAATTCTCCTTTCTGTCCCTGCAATCCAGAGCATTACAGTGGTGCAGTTTTGAAATTGTCTTAAAATCCACAGTCTAAAAAATCAAAGATGAGAATTTTACCCTTCATTTCTACACACCGGCAGTGTAGCACCTGATTTCTTCCGCTTTCAAGGCATTTTGTGTTCCTATGCTTTAAACTGATGGCTAAAGTTCTGCCTGCGGAAATAAAAAAATGAACCCACGCCAATGATGATCACAGATAAAACCAACACAAATGTTAGTATAATAAGGAAGTTGATTTTCTTTAGATCCTCTTTTTCACAGTCTTCAGGTCTAATGTTCCCGATGTGCATTTCTTCCTGGTACCCAAAGTTCTGAGTGTACTGGCACGTTAAGTGCTCCACGTTGGGGATCTGGACATTGTTATTCTGGATCATTGATGAGAGCCAGATGTTTCCACAGCAGTTGAGTGGGTTCCCAGTGAGATACAAGTTTTTAAGGGAATTTTCTAATGCTAAAATATTGCTGTTCTGTAACGTACTAAACCTATTGTTCCGTAGGTCCAGAACTTCCAGTGGAGAGTCACTACCCCACTTAGGCAACCAGTTCAGCTGATTTTCAGAGAGGTTTAAATGTTTAAGGTGACTAAAACAAGGCAAGTCAATATTTAAATCTACCAAGCTATTGCCATGTAAAAACAAATATTCCAGAGACTTCTCCAGTCCTGATAATGCTTTAACTTCTATTTTCAGTCCAGGATTCATGGAGAGATCCAAGACAATCAAGGGAGTCTTGTAGAAAGTGTATGATGGTAGGATGTTCAGCATGTTGTCGGCTAGATACAAGTACTGAAGAGCAGGAGAATCAACAAATGATACACAACCCCTTTCCTCTCCAGCAAGTCTTTGCTTAGCTAATCCTGAGTACATGCTGCAAAGGCTGATATTATTGCTCTGTAGATTAAGCAGTCTGAGGCTGGGAAGACTTGAGAAGATGTCAAATTGCAGGGTCTGAAGGTGGTTGTTTTGAACATAGAGCTCCTTCAAATTTGACAACGTGCCAACATCTAGGAGAAGGTTCTGCAAAGCATTGTAGCTCAAGTCGAGGACAGTCAGGGAGATCAATGCACTGTCATAAGTTATTGCAAATGCCTGAAGACAGTTTCTACTGAGATTAAGGGTGTGAAGAGACAACATTGATTCAAAGAACTCATCCGGAATGGATTTGATTTCATTATAACTTAAATCTAAATATACAAGATGGGATAAATAAAGAGAACTTTTGTTTCTACTTTGCTTCTGATCAGGAAGTTGAAAGGAAGCATCTAGCCATTCATTTTCCACATAGTCCATTTTATTATGAGGGGATTCAGCAGTGAGCTGGATTAAATTCTTTGATAAATTCAGAGTTACCAGTTTATTTACCTGGGGGAAGACTGGGAAGTGAAGCAGTTTGTTTTCACTCAGATCCAAAAATCTTAAGCTATATTCATCATCTGACTTTGTGGTGTGGAAGGTCTCAATGCTATTCCTGCTAAGGTCAAGTATCTCCAGCTGTTTGAGGTTGAAATCGGAGATGCAAGTAATTGAATTCATGGAGAGATTGAGTTTGGAAAGGTTCACTAGAGTCTCAAAAGTACCTTCTTCTATTTCCATGATTATATTACTCTGAAGATCTATCTCCACAAGACTGGGAGATCCCTGAAACATCTTCTGTGATATCATTATAATACTGTTTTCTGCCAAGGAAAGATACTGCAGTGCTGGGGCTTGTTTAATGAAATACTCAGCCATCCCGTTGTACAGACTGTTGTGGGACAAGTCCAGTATTTCCACCTTGGGTAAATGCCCAATCCCCTCTGTCTCGTTCTGAGCAAGTTCATATAAGTGATTGTTGGCTAAATTTATTTCTAGCAAACTCGTCATATGTGCAAAGACTCCAGATGTGATGAAGCTTATCTGGTTAGAGCTTAAATCCAGGCATTGGAGGGAAGTGTAAAATGATAACGGCGTTTCAGGGATGCTTTGAATCAGATTTCCAGACAGATCTATTTTGTTTACATTTGGATGGAGCTCATGAGGGATTTGGTGGAGGTCTTTGTTGTGGCAAAATGCCTGCGAGTTTACCTGCCAAAAAAAAAGAGAAAAAAGGGGTTGTCGTGTGGCAAACGAAAAACAGTGTTGCATGAAATATAAAGAAAATAACATTCAGTATCCGAGCAGATCCTGCTTCTGAAACACTGATCGCACTGTTTTCTCTGAGTGTTCAGATAGCAAGAACAACAATCCTAACGCTTCTTTGCAGCTAACAGCACTCATTTCATTTTAAAGACATTTATGACTTACAGTATAGAGAGGTTTATCTGCACTTGATACCTACTAAATATTCTGCTTTTTGTACCTTTCTCCCGGGCTCATTTAATATTCCTAAATGAAGGAGTTTTGCCCTCTTTCCATTGCGGTCAAGCACCGTTTCCTCACTTTTGTTCTGGTGTTTAATTTTCTCAGCTTTATCACTGTATTTGATTCTGCAAACTCTACTTGCAATAGTAAGTAGTTCTTAGAAGAGCTCCAGCTTGTTGGTAGTATAGGTCCCAAAGCAGGGAGATGGAGTAACATTTAAGGACCCTATGGCACAAAAATCATCCCTCTCCTTGGTCACACCCTCAGATATTTGATCATGTCTATTTAGCCAGGGCTTAGTTAAGCAATGCATCTTTTAAAAAATGGGTCCTTAACTACTGAAATACTTCTTATGCAAACATCCGAACTCCTCCGACTTTTACTATCTGTATTTATCCTTTTCTTAAGGCAACAGTTCCCTTCTTCTTGTATGGGGAGCGTGCCTTATGAAACCACCCACACAAGACACTCATGACACAACATGGAAAAGAAAAATTACATAGAGCCAGCTTTTGAGAGGAAAAAGCCATGATGTGCAATGAGGATCATGCCTTTTTGTTCCAGTTCTCAGCAGAAGGGTAGAGAAAAAATTCAAGTGTCAAAGTCAAATTTGTCTGCTAGATGCATGTCTTTTCCTTTGCAGCAAGGACTGAATCTGTGTCTAGAGCAAAATTTGGAGTGTGTGTTCATCAGAAACATTGGAAACATGAACATGATCA
The DNA here is from genome assembly GCA_013399365.1 of Pampusana beccarii. Classification (NCBI taxonomy): domain Eukaryota; kingdom Metazoa; phylum Chordata; class Aves; order Columbiformes; family Columbidae; genus Pampusana; species Pampusana beccarii. The sequence continues at coordinate 155,354 of VWYH01002908.1, read as the reverse complement.
TCCTTCCATAAATGTCAAGCTGTATTTTGTTATTAAGGGCAACATCCAGCAGCGGGAGGAAGTGGAATGCAAAAGTCTTAGACAATATTTAATTTACCAGAGAAAAACTCTTGTTATGAATGTATTTGGGTGACTGGGTCATGTACTGTTTGTAGAAAGATCAGAAAAAAAAGGAAGAAAAATGTCTGTTGAATCTTAACTTCTGCGGAGAAGCAGAATCCAGATTCCATGACGCAAAGCTTTTCAGACATTAAAGAAACACTAAAAGCAAAAAAAAAATATTAAAACCCATCTGTTTCGTATGAACTTTTAGGTGAATGAAGTGACAGGTCTGTTTAGGAGAAGTGAGGCAATAGTCAGCATTTTGTGAATCTCTTTTGCATCATGTGAGTTTTGGAGACCACACAAAAATGTGCCAGAGAAGTGCAAGAGCTCATCCAAACTCTAGATATGCACAGGCTGTTCCACAGTCCTTCCCATGATACATCTTTCCCCCAAATCCCAAGTAAATGGCTTATTAAAACCTCAACCCCTTCCTTGTCGCCCTGTAACTTACTCAAATCTCCGCCGTCTACACAAATTAGAAAAAAGAGGAGGGAATGTTCTAGTTTCTCCCTGGCATTATTTCTTTCCTGAAAAGCCACTGTAGGGTTGCTCATTTTGAGCTAAAATGTGCACAGAGCTGGGCTTAGCTCTGAGGCCCAAACAACAGAGCGAGAAGTCTCTTCTTGTTTGGTTTGTGGAAGAGGGAGAAACCAGAAGGTTGCAAAAATCCAGAGCAAAAAAGCAGCAGCTGCTTTGCAGCCTAAGGCAGATGCCAGGTTTCTTCCCACACTTTGAGCCAGATCTCAGCAAGTTTTGGGCACCTTCCACTCCCTCCAGGCACCCGGCATCGTAGCAAAGTCCTGATCCAACTCCCATCAATGCCACTCGGCTGTTTTTCAATGGAATTGATGTAGGAGAGGTCATTCTCAGTTCGCCATGAGTCTTGCAGGATTTGGCCTTTAATCTGCATCCGCTGAACCCTCCCAGTGATAAAAGGGACTGATAAAATCTATACCTCCCACTGTCTGCCATTTGTTCCTATAACATTTCACCTCCCAGTTTTGTTTTTTTTTTTCAAACTTCCATTCCTTTTCACTGACTATTTTGATCCTTACTGAATTTCTTATCTACTCTGTTCCACACCATCTTTTATCCCCTGAGGCTCAAACTGCATGAATTTCATTCTCATCAGCACTAGAAAGAAAAGATGAAGCACGTCTCAGTGGGATGGAGCAAACAGCATCTCTTTGCGTGTATCTCCCCTCCTCCCACCCTCCAACCCTCCCTCCCAATGGGTTGGCAGTCTGAGACTGGAAAAGAGTTTTTTTGCCAGTCTCATGTTCTGACTTCATAATCTCTGCTGGTGCTGCCACCAGTGTGTTTGAAGTCCATTGGCAAGAAGTACTGCAAGGTGGGGAGCACTTGGTCGCTTCAGTGTCTGATCCCATTCATGGAATCATAGAAGAGTTTGGGTTGAAGGGACCTTCAAAGGTCCCCCAGTGCCACCCCTGCCATGAGCAGGGACATCTTCACCAGCTCAGGTTGCTCAGAGCCCCGTCCAGCCTGGCCTGGGATGTCTCCAGGGATGGTTCATCCACCACCTCTCTGGACAACCTGGACCAGGCTCTCACCACCCTCAGGGCCAACAGTTTCTTTCTCATATCTGGCCTGAATCTCCCCTCCTTTAGTTTAAAACCATCACCCCTTGTCCTATCACAACAGGCCCTGCTCAAAAGCCTGTCCCCATCTTTCTTATCAGCCCCTTTTAACTACAGAAAGGCCACAATGAGGTCTCACCGGAGCCTTCTCTTCTCCAGCTGAACACCCCAACTCTCTCAGCCTGTCCTCCCAGCAGAGCTGTTCCAGCCTCGGATCATTTTTGGGTCCTACTCTGGCCCCTCTCCAACAGGTCCATGTGTGTCCTATTCAGGGGCTGCACAAAAGTGTCTCAACAGCTCAAAAGTTGAGCATTGTTCGGATTCTGACTCCAGTTCTTCACTGCTCAGCACTGGCTGGAAGTTGTCACCCACCCTAGTAAAGCCCTACAAACAAAGCAGCCGGATCCAAGCTTCCACTCGTGTTCTCCGGTATGAACTCAGGAGCATTTGAACCAAAGAATTTGGGCTGGAGCCACTTAGCCTGGGCTTGCACTTGCAAGGTGTCCATGCCAACTCTCTAGATTTGGATTAGATGACCATTTGGACTAGATGACCTTTGAAGATCCCTTACAACCCAAACTATTCTATGATTCCATGATTCTATGATTCTAAGATTATCTGGAAGAGCTGCACAGGCGCAGACTCAGCTACACAACCAAACTTTAGCGATTTTCCCAGATATCACATATTCACCTGATCTATGACAACTGGTTGTCAACGTGTTCTTGGACCACCTCAATTCAAGATAAGGTATAATTTGCTAAAAACTCTTCCATTCCATGAATTTCTTGAAAGCTCCTCTTTTGGCAGTTAACATGACCTGGAAATATCTTTCTTTGGGAAATAAAACATGCACTAGCTGAAGCCCCTCTTCTTGGAAGGCAACATGAGTTAGGAAGAACCTCCCGGTACTTAAGCTGTGCCTTCTTGTCTCACAGACAAGTAGATGTGCAGTAACTTGTATAATCAGTGCAGCGTATTCCCGTGTCAGCTGTTCTCATAGGGACTCTTTACTTCCTAAAACCTTTTTTACAAAACTTTAATTCAATGACAGGAGTCAGAAAGAGGCACAGACTTCTGAGTCGTGCTTCTTCCACAAGATCTGGGATGAAAGCTTCCATTTCTGAGCCTTTGCTATTTTAGAGGTGTCACCACAGGGAAAGTACAGTGTAAAACAGCGAGGTTGTGATGAAAAATAATCACATGAAGTAAGCAGGACTCTCAGTGGACCTGTCAGCTACTCCAGTAGCTCCCTCTTTCTTTAAACTGTGTTTGGATTCACATCCTCCCCCTTCCATTGGACCAAACACCCAGGAAAGGAAAATGATCAACATCAACATTAATGATGCTGAGCTGTTAATTTATACCAGATGAGCATCTCAGCCCCCGACTGCAGCGTGTTTTCTGTCGGGGCTGAATTTATTCCAGCCTCGTTGCATAGAGTTTTGGCTGCTGGCTTGATGAAAGCAATTTAGAGTGGAGTGGTGGAAAAAAATATGTGTTTATTTCTCAGCAGTCATCCCAATCTGTGACCCATCAAGAAGTGGGACGGGGCAAATCTGCTTGGATCATTGTGTGTCTCACCCAGCCTTTATATGATTATGATACATGGGACCCAAACTGTCATGTTTGCAGTGGCTTCATCGGTCTTCCCTCTCCAGCCAATGAACTGAGCTACCCAGTCACCTTCCCAAGATCTTTTTATATAGACTAGGTCTTAATTTCTCTGGAATTCAGGAAGTGCAGCAATACGGCAGGGTAGGCAGGAATGGAATGAGTCCCATAAGGGACATGTGTACAGCTTGCAAATTATTTTTTTTCCCTATTTTGGAAATTCTTGAGGATTTGTGTCGAACAGCTTCAACGTTAAAAAAAAAAAGAAAAAAAGATAAGTATTTTTAAATGGCCTGTTACAGTCAGCAGCACTTGGATAAGGAAAAGAGCAAATTCAGCTGTGAATAACGTTTATGATATTGTACCAGGTGCTTGCGAAAATTCAAGGACCAGATTTTATGCTGGAACGAGAGGCTTTGTTGCTTCTTTTACCTCCAGCAGAAGTCAGGTACAACTTCCCTGGCAGCAATCCTGTGTCAGGGCAGAGAAGGTCATTCTCCCCGTTATTACAAAAGGGCTGGTATGGATGTATTCCACAGAAGACACTTTATTTAAAGCACAAACTCAGGTCTGATATGAAAGAGTTGATGTGAGGTCTAAGTTCTTTCTCTGTCTCAGCCACAGAATCCCTGCGCAGTTTTGGGGGAAATCAGGTCAAATTTCTTTTAACCAGCTCCCTCTTAGGAAAAAGTGGAGATAATGACCCTTCTTTCCCTGCCTCGCTTTTATGTGCTGTCACTCCAGCGAGGATGTAACCTCACAACCTCCCACTGAGCATCCACTAACCCAGCAAACCCATCTCTACCGTCACAGAGAGCCTGGTCTTGGGGGGGTTCCCTTGTTCCCTTTCCCTTGTCTGTAATGAGGGGGGCCCAACCTCATCCAGGATCTCAAGGGACCCAAGCAGGGAGACAACCTTACCATTTCACAAGACATCCCCGCTGTGGGCTGATCGTTAGAGGTTCCTCTGTTCACCACTCCCAGGAAGAAGATGATGTACAGTTTCATGGTTCTGCAGGAAAAAGGGATTATTGTTAGGTTTCAGATGTGACATGGTGGTCAACCTATCCAAAAGCTGGCACCAGATCATAATCTAACACGGAAAAGCACACATGCAGTGCAACAAATTAAACCCATCCCTGAACCTACAGCACTTACAACCCACCTATTACCTTTGCATCTCTTTGAGCCTGGTGGGTAAAAGAGAGATTTATATATAATTGTAGAATCATTTTGAATGGAAGAGACCCTCAAGATCACCATTTACCCAACATTAGCACTAAACCGTGTCCCTAAGAACCTCATCTCCATGTCTGTTCAACCCCTCGAGGTGCTGACTCCACCACTGCCCTGGGCAGCCTGTTCCAATGCCTGACAACCCTTTCCAGGAAGAAATTTTTCCCCAATATCCAATCCAAACCTTTTCTGGTGCAACCTGAGGTCGTGAAAGGGAGATCTAAGGAATGTCATGGGATTATTCCAGTATGATTTCAGTTGCTACCTAGGTTGTAGCCAGACCACGCAATGAAGTTCAGATGCTGGGCAGCGTGTCTGGCATCACTGAGAAAGAAAACCACCAAAGATCAACTGACCTTCCAGAGCCACCTCACTTCCCCATAAAGGCAGCTCAGGTATTTTCAACTGGGCAGGAATTTTGGGGTGACAAGTCCTGACTGAAGTGAATGGGTGCCACTCAGAAGCAACAGCCATTGGGAGCAGTTTCAGTTTCCATCCACAACTTTTTCCATTCTGCTCATCCCAGAGAGTGAAAGAAGTTTTACACGCTCGTGCAAATTTGTTAATATAAGCAGCTTAAAGAACGGACTGAGAACTTTCTGTCCAAATGTTAGCTATTTTATACATCCCAGGTATAGGCAGGCTTTTAAACGCATTTGAAAGAAGATGTCTTACAAAGAGACAGATATAAATGGAATGGATTTGCTTGAAATGAAGGATTCATCAGAGTCAAACTGTTTGGAAAGCACTCCAGAAAAGAGCATAGAAATAACTGCAAAAGGAGCAAACACCATTGGGAGGTTTGTCCCTTGGCAATGGGAGAAAAATGCAAATGCAGCCAAGGGAAAGCATTCATCCTTCAAACGCTTTGCTTCTAGATGGACACTCATGAGGTCTCTGGCTGTGGTTACCACTGTTGTGAGCTCCAGACATCATTTTGTATGTATGTCTCTATTGCAAACATGCCAAATCTATCTGTATTTGTGTGGCTTCTTGCAGGCAGATCCGAGCTGGTCCTGCCCAAATCCAGAGCTGGTGAGACACACACCAGCTCCCAAACAGAAGCCAAAGAGCAGTGCTTAGCTACCTGCTGCTCAAGCCTGCATCTGGCAAGCTCCAAAATCAAGCCAATCCCATCCACATGTGCAGCCAAAACCCAGCATCAACGTGCTGTTACTCAACAGCTTCCACCCACAAAACATCAGGAAGGTGCAAACAAAAGAGATGGGGTCAACCCCAGCTGGTGGAGATCCCTCTGCTTAGTCACAGTTTGAGGGATGGAGTTGATGGCCATGGTTCCGCACAGCAATGGCAACTGTTGAACAGCAACACCAACAGGTTCATAATAGGAACTATCTCTCCACTTCCCAACCAGAGAAAAGTGAAACTCGGGAGGTTTAGACCACAGTTGCTCTATTTTCAGATTGCACATTCCCTCCAGTTCTGGGAAACAAGTAGTGATGGATGAGGATCTGGGACCCCAAGGTGAAAGAGCTTGGGGTTTGTCTTTGGTGCTCAGCAGTAGAATGAGAAATCTTTTCTCATCCTCTAAAATGAGACCAAGGATATTAATTCTTGACCCTTTGAATTATTGTTTACAAAATACACTGAAATCATCCTACGCAAGGAGGAATTACTGATACCACCATCTACAATGTCTCTGCCATTCTATTCCTCATTCCCCAGGCTTAGAGGAGTGGGTGCCTCCTCTAAGGAGTAGAAAATGAGTTTTATCATTTGGGCACCAGTTTGTCGGAACTGGGAGAAAATACAAACATACTGACGGTTACAAGGCTTTACTCAGAGCCCTTGAGTGGAAATTGTTTCTGTTTAAATCCAATTAGTTAAACTGACAAAATCTCCATGAATGTTACCCACAACATGGCACCATCCTGATGGGCAGCGTGTGTCCTGTGAGGTCTGTGATACCTTCTCTTGTCACACTGCTAGTGCAAAAAATGGCCCCTTTATTTCTTAAATAATAAATGTGACACAATCCGGGGTCTTAACACGCCTCGCAACTTCCTAAACTATAAATTTATAAAGCAACCAGGGAATTGATGCATTTGAACACAAAAATATGATTTAATGGCTTGCTGCGTAAGACAGATGTGTAGTAAGCAAAGATGCTGTCTCTCAAGGTGCTTCTAAGGTGGCTGTCACACCCTGAAGCGCTAGGACATGGTGGTCTCTTCTGATATGAGGATAAGCCACTCCTCATGGTACAACACAACCTGTGGTTTTCAGTTCAGCTGTCCAGCTGAGGAGGTTTTCCCCACCTGGCTTTTCTCTGGACAACCTTTAAAGCCTCCTCAGCAACACCTGGGGTGACACAGCACTGCATCCCCCTCCTCTCTGTTCTCTGAACAGGTCTCGGATGCCCACCACCCTCTTCCAGGATCCCCATTGCCATGGTGACAGAGAGCATCACCATTAAAACCTGCCTGCTGGCTCTGGTACTGATGGCTCTAACCACAGCTCACAAGAACAGTCCAGGAGCAGCAGTAGCAGCAACATGACCCAAAGGAGCTTTTATTGCCCTGAGGCTTTCCCGGAGTTGAAGCAGATTCATACTTGGTGCCAGTTTAGTCCCACTGGCAGCCGTGATAAAAATCCCAGCATACCACAGAGCAGGACTGAGCTCTGAACCACGTTCAGTGTCACAGCTTTCCATCACAGTATTTAAAAATTACCCAGCCCCATCCACATCTGAAAAATAGAGGTGATTTCAGTAACACCCCCATGGAAACTTCTTAAGTGGCTTAAATAATGCAGCATCTAGAAAAGGCATGGTACCCAAACCACGTCAGCATATCTACTTAACAGATGGGAGGGTAAAGGGAGAGAAGAGCACTGATTTGCCCCAGGACACATTTTAAATCATGGAAGAATCAGAGTTTTATCCCAGTTTGCTCAGTCCCACCTCCAGAAGAATATTTGCCTCCATGTCTATTACAATATAAACCCTGAAACCATGTCATAGATGTTTCTTGTAGCTAACAACAGCAGCACCTTACAAATTTCCTGCAAAGGCAATTTTTGTTACTGCTTAGACATTTAGCAGAGACATTCTCCTGTGCCAAAGAGAGGTTAAACACGAGACAATACACAAAACACAAACCAAACTTCCCAGGGTCTGATCCTTTCTCACACAAGACGCTTTGCTGCTGTGTTAGAGCCTTCAGGGTTAAAAAGAGAGAATATTTCACATTTACCTTGTTTCAAGGGTTTCTCGCGTCCCCAGACACTGCTTATCATGTCTTTAAAAAGCATATCCAACCCTTTTAAAACCGGCTCAGTCCTGGTACCGATGAAATTGTTCTTCAGCTTCGCCTTCACCCATTCGGGACGCCCAAGAGGCTCACTCGTAACTTCATAACAAAGGCATTTTTTCAGGGAAATAACCTTATTTGGGACAGTGTCTGCTTTAAATTACGTTGCTTGTCCTCCTCCGAACTCCTCTCCGGGCTCTTGCTGGGTCCTAACCACCGCTGTGCTCCGGATGGAGGAAGCTACTGTGCGACATCCTGAAGCTTTTGCTCGGGGCAGGCGTTGGGAAACAAGGGGATTTTTTCTTTTTTTTTTTTCCCAGCGAAACTGTCAGGATGAGGCCGTGGGTTTGCTCAGGGGAATAAGTGACTTATCGTTGCCGATGCCATTGTTTAGCTGCGTGCGCGGTGCGAGGCGACGTGTTTACTTTGGGATTTGGTATCCGCGAGTTACATTCCTGGAGGGTTGCAGCCTCCCACCCCCTGCACCTAAATCATTCTTGTCATCGTTAGAAAACAGTGCTCGAGGAGTAAAGGTTTCATGTTCACAGCTGATAATAATAAACCCCAGAACCTGGAAACCTGTCCTAGAAGATATATATATTATATATTATATTATTTATTTTATATATATTTTATATATACACACATATATATATTTTTTTTTAGAGTGTGATACCAATCTGCTGGAAGGGTGGGGGTTCAGTGTCAGCTACCTGGCTCGAAGGGTTTTCATGGCATGAGGCAGGAATTAGGGAGAGTGATAAAGGCAGAGGATTCTGAAAATCCAGATCAGCTGCTGAATTTTTGGCAGCGAGTGCACAGTGCTGAATCTACCGGACCTTCTTGTAAAAACTTCCCATCGCGAAAGGGATGCTTTTGTCATGCAAAAGACAGTTTCAGATGAGTTTGAGCTTTTTATTTATTATTTCGTGCTGCCCTCTAGGGCTAGAGCAGCTGTCTAATTGCTGGTTTCCTCACTTCCTTTTGCTAATTGAGACCTGCTCCTGGAAAACCTGCTTTTACATAGATTTTGCTGTTGCCCAATCTCACAAGCCTGAACTGTTTCCCATAGAATCATTTTGGTTGGAAAAGACCCTCAAGATCATAAAGTCCAAGTGCTAACAATAGCACTAACCCACGTCCCTAAGAATCTCATTTATGTGTCTTTTAAACCCCTCCAGGGATGGTGACTCCACCACTGCCCTGGGCAGCCTGTTCCAATGCCCAACAGCCCTTTCCGGGAAGAAATTGTTCCCAATATCCCATCTAAACCTCCCCTGGCACAATTTGAGGCCGTTTCCTCTCATTCTATCGTTTGTTACTTGGGAGAAGAGACCAACCCCCTCCATGCTACAACCTCTTGAAACAATACGCCGAAGAGCTGGGCTCTTACCGTTTGCTTTGCAATGCACCCTGAGGTGAGAGACACAAACGCTATGAAGAGGTAGCAGTATGTGTGCACAAAGGAGAGGGAATGTTTAGGTGCAATGGATAGAAAAATCCGTGTTTAACTCTCAGGAGGACAGTCTGCCAGGGAGAATATCGCAGTTTGCCTTGACTGGGCTCTCCTCAGACTATTTTCAATCACCTTCCCCCAAGCACATAGAGTCTTGAACTTCCCTTGGTCGCGGCTGCAGCACTGTTTTTCACCTCATCCCTTTGGCACGTTCCCCAGAGTCAAGCCCTCCATCTGCAATCCCCTTGGGGAACTCGTGTTAAGGCTGAGGACCGCTGTGGTGTCCAGAGGTTCAAATGCCTTTTGGATGTTCTGGGTTTAGAGTTCACCTCATCAGCAGTGTGCAATAGCACTTGCAACATGCAGGCACTTTTGCAAGGAAAACCTCAAATATTTGAGGTCTTCAAGAAAAGAAAAAATACTTTTTTTTTTTTTAAAAAAAAAAGAGGATGGTTTGATTTGGATGAAATACAAGCATCATGCCTGTAAGGAAGAGTAGTGAGTGCCATGGGTGGTTGCAACTTCACATTTTCCTGCACCTGGTTGTTCAGAGCGCTGTGGGAAGTTTGGATTTGCAGGGGAAAAAAATAGCAGGGCTTTTGCTGGTTGTGCTTTTTAAAAAGCCATCTCTGTTCCTCGAGCTGTTTTATTGAATGGCCAAGCAGCTGTGCCAGCTGAACTGTGAAGAAGAGCCTGGACAGAAACAAATGCCAGAGCAGGAGGGAAGGGCATGCACTGATTCTGCTGCTCAGGACTTTGCTTCGTTAAAACCACAGCATTAAAGGAACACCAACCGTGCAGTGGAAGATCGATGCTGTCCTTACCATCTTTGCTTTTTCCTAAAGGGGATCTGACAGCAAATAGTTTCAAAGACCCTGAAGCATTTGGCCGACTTCCCATTTTCAATATCATCATGCTTTGAGTTACCCAGCAGTTTACACCCTAAAGTGACGTTGAAATATCGCCATGGTATGCGCTTGGTGGCCACATCTGCAGAGCGGGGGTCATCTCCATCGGACAGATTGGGTCATCTCCATCGGGCATATTGGAGAATCAAGCTCTTTTTCCCACCTGCACAAAATAGCTAGGGCTGTCCCACCCCACTGATGCCAAAGGGTTTGCACCTGTGACTCAGTGAAATCAAGCCCTTCCTGATTTTCCTGTGGTCTGCGTGTTTCTGCTGACATCAACGGGATTTCACCCCACATCGCCTGAAGGTGATGCGTGGATTAGAGCTGGTGGGCACCTTGTCAGACCTCTCCTGGCCTCCAAACCCTCTTCCCAGCCTGGCCCAGAGCAAGAGGGAAAAGCAAATCCCAGCCACTGGCTCTCACGAGCTGATCCGTAATCTGCTGGAGGTTCCCAAGGGTTTCAGATAAACAAGAATATGTCTTGACGATTATGTGTCTCGAACCTCCCAGACCTTTTGGAGTCTGTCCATCCATAACTCTGCTGCTTTCTAAGGCGCTGCTTTTGGGTTGAGTCCTGTGTCGAGCTGCATGAATCAAACTCTCCAGAGAAGTAAATAAAACAAGCTCCTGCCTTAGAAAGTGGGTCTGAACAGCGAGGGCAGGAGTGGGACAAGTCTTGCTCCCTTTCAACTGGAATAGCTCCCTGGTGATTCATCCCACCAGGGAGCTGGAGACAACACTAATATTAACCCTATTAAAAACAAACAGCTCCAGCTCCTGAGATCCTACAATATCTCCAGGAGCTGCTTCTCCTGGTTTGGTTTTGCTTGTGTCATCTGCACTGTCCTTGGTCTCTCATGGGCAGATGGAGCCTCCTGCCTCTCTGGTGTGAAGTCCACAAATCAAAATAGAGACTTCTACACCTCCTATAATCCCAATATGTCTTTTCTCCTGTCTTTTGAAGCTGCTGCCTTATTTCTTTCTCTCTTTCTCTGTTCTCTCTCCACTTGCACCTCTATCAGGTGTGCAGGCAACAGCATTTCCCCACCGAAAAGTGACCTTTCTAATTAATTGAACATACAGTGTTCAGCGAGTTCCCCTATATTATTCACCATTTTTTTTTCTACTCCTTTCTCTAGAAGAGAAAATGAAAATGAATGAGAATTGCATGAAACCCACCAGCCTGGAGAATTTGTGAGTGAGGGGCTGAGTGAAGGGACAGCAGGAGATGTGAAAATAAAACCATTTCCATCAACAAAAACTGATGTAAACTGGTGTCTGAAGATTAAAATATTTGAACATGAACTGCTCTCCCTGGAGAACAGAATTCCTGGATAAACTCAAATACAGGAATAAAACCAGAATCTTTTCTCACCAGCTCCAATCTAAGTACAGCAAAGGAATAGAGAAATTGGTTTATAGTTCACTTTTTCTTTTACTGATTGTGGAGTCAGTGTTTGAGGAAAAGGGGCATTCAATTTATGTGAACCAACCAGAGATAAAATGAAGTGAAGAAAATTATTTCTGACAGATTTGACTTGCATGATACTGATATCCCCCCTTGAATCCATCCATCATTGTATTATAATAGTAAAAGGCCAAGCACTGATACAGTCACTAAGCTGTAACCATCTGCTTTAGAAAGAGGTGACTGACAGTGAGTTTTTGTTAATGAAAACTAAAGGATTTCAGTGTTTTAGAATAATAAGATGCTTTTAAAGTTGAAAATATTACATCTTACTAAAAAAACAAATTTACACTTCTGTGGAAAGCCAAACTTTGCATTGTATTTAAGGGAAACCTATTTGTAATTTATCAAGAATACAATAGGGCTTGGCTTTAGAAAATTCTCCGTGACATTTTAATATAAACTAGGATTTTCTAAAACTTTACTATTTCCAAATATTGTCTAAACATTAATTCCTTGTGATAAGAGTCCAAATGCAGCCAAACACTGTCAGTAAGTCATCGTCCACCCAAGGTGACATTCGAGCTGTTGGGATCTCAAGAGTAGAAAAACAAACCCTGTCATCTCGCACCTCATGCTCCAACAGGGAGAGTTCAATGACAGCACTGATAGTAAGAAGAGCAGATGAGCTAAAACAGCATTTTGCCCATTTTACCCAGGGACTGTGTGATTTGCCCAAGGCTATATTAGGATTCAGTGTCGGAGAGCAGCATTTAATCAGCGCACAATGCTGATCTCTGCAGCACTCCTGGTTCAGAGAGCTATAATGCAGCAACACCATAAATAGACTAAAGTCCTGTGAAGAAAGAAAGAAAAAAAAATCTCCCCCGCATTCTGTTACTGTAAACACGGAGAATAATAGCAAAGCAGGCATATGACAACGGTATTGTTATAAACTAAACGGTGCCTCCTTAACGTAAAGGATCTAACTCGCTGCAGTGCAAGTCCCTGATGGATTAAATATACAGCTGTGTGGATAGAGCCATCCCCACGCCGTGTTTAGCCAGTTCCTCAGCCTATTCATAAACACAGCATATTTTATTTATACAGTACCTTCCTCATCTGTGTTATTTTTAAAGGCTGCAGCTCTAAGCCGCCGGAGCCCCCGTCTCTCCCGCAGTCGAAAGCTGAACTTTCCAGCCGGCTCCCGGTTTTCGCACGCGTCTCCACGTACCTGCTTGGTGGCTGGAGGAGGAGGAGGAGGAGGAAGAGGAGGAGGTTTCGCCTCTGCTTGCAGCCTTCTGCGTCCCAGACTCTCCCAGCAGCCTTCCCAGCTCCAGTCGAGGAAGAGTTTCCTTGGGGAAGTCGTACCTCTGTTGCATGCCAGCTGACTAAAACTCTGCGAGCTCCGAGAGAAGTTTGAAGTCACAGGGAAAAAAAACGCTCCCCATAGACTGGTCCTTGAATTCATTCCTTCGCAGTCATGAGCTCTTATATATTCCCAGGCTCCCACGAGCACGTGAATACATACCTCCGTAATAGTTTTAAAATGTGTGTGTCCTCTGCGCTTCTCTTTATTTTCCATTTCGTTCATTCAACCTTGGCTTGTTTCCTGCAGTTTCTCAGCTGGTAATTACGCTCCTCTCGTATTGACACATGAAACAGCCTGCGAATACCACAAAAAATCCCCTCCGCAGGCTTCGGGGACACGTGTTTGTCTCTGAAGTTTGCTGTGCCTGTCCCACAGATGTAAGAATGTGCTTTCAGCTACACGGACCTGCAAGTTCTCATGGGCTGCTCTCGCCAGGGCTGGGGTAAATCACTAAATCATGGGGACTGAGCTGTCTGCAAACCCTAAACTCTAAGCCTGTGCAGGATGGGGTGTGTAGGAAAAGGGTACACCAGAGGGAATTATTGCAGCAGGGCAAATGCATCGCGTTTGGTGTCCCAGCAGCTCAGGTGCGTCTCTGCGGCACAGCAGTGGGATGGCTGAACACACCCTTGGGGGAAACGATAAATTCAATTTAATGCTTGAGTGGGTAATAATGTAAATGCTTTCTAAAAAAGACAATGGGACAGAGAGGTCAGAGAAGGGAACGGAGCTGGGGAAAGGGCTGGAGCACAAGTGTGATGGGAGCGGCTGAGGGAGCTGGGGGGTTCAGCTGGAGAACAGGAGCTGAGGGGAGACCTTCTGATCTCTGAACTGCCTGAAAGGAGCTTGGAGCCAGGGGGGTCGGGCTCTGCTCCCCAGGAACAAGCGCCAGGAGCAGAGGAAACGGCCTCAAGTTGCACCAGGGGAGGTTGAGGTTGGATCTGGGAACAATTTCTTCCCCAAAGGGCTGTGGGGCATTGGAACAGGCTGCCCATGGCAGTGGTGGAGTCACCATCCCTGGAGCAATTAAATAGACACGGAGATGAGGTTCTCAGGGACATGGGTTAGTGTCAGGATTGGGTTAACAGTTGAACTTGATCTTGAGGGTCTTTTCCAACCAAAATAGTTCTGTGACTCTATGATTCTATGGTATTTATTTATTTTCCTTTTACTCCAGATGCGATGTTCTCTTGTAAATCAGTGGAAAACCTGCACAGTGTCCATGTATCTTCTGCTTAGAAGTGCTCGGGCAGGTGTCCCCTGGCTCCACATGTTAGTTTGCAGGAGTGCAAACCTCTGTTAGGGTTTTTCAAGTTCCTTACTGGATGTCCTAGGACCAAACCGAGTCTTGGTTTCACCAGCTAGGATCCAGCATCTCCTCGGTCACCCCATCAGTGAGCTTCAACAGGTACCAGGGACCACTGCAAACTTCCCACCTTCTCCCCAAGGTGAATGAGGAGCACCTCCACCAAGTGATGTCCCCTCAGAGGAGAGATTTGGCTTCAGCATCAGGTGTTTTCCCCTCCTTGCACCATGATGTGCAATGATTTTCACAAAAAAACAAATTAAACCAAAACACTCACACACAAAACGGAGTACTGAATCCCTTCCCCTGACAGCATCAATTCTGTCCCACTTTCCTGGATCTGCTTATTAAAATCAGATAAAAGCCATGTTCTTTTACACCATGTGCCAAGCGGCTTTATGGATTCTGCTCAACACATGCTGGCTCCCAGCCTTTGCTTCTCTGCAACAGGTTAATGTTCATTTTCTGTAGCACAGCAGCTCCTGGGAGTCAGAATTACTACAGATCTGCAGCATCCTGGGAGACTCAACACAAAAACGTCTACAGATGCAAAAGATGTGGTTCGTTAAATAGTGCAGTAAATACATTTTTCACATGTTGTTGCAATAAGCATGTGACAAGGATAACAAATTAAATAGTAATGTGTACATGGTGATAAAGAAGTAAATCATAATGATGTTATTACTGCAATAGCAAATGCCTGTGTACATGTATAGCTGTATATATATTTAGTAAAGGCCAAAATGCTTAAAAATTAGTAAGTAAATGATCTCTTATTGACTTGTCTTGCAAACAGAAGCAGATCCTATGGAGAAGATTGCTTGTGTACAGCAGTCTCAAAACCTTATAGGTGTCCTCAGACTGGCACTCTAGGCATATCGGTGGTACCAAGAATACAGGGCAGTATCAAGGAGTGAGCTTATGATCTGAAAGTTGTATTTTCCCACTCCATGCAGTGCCTAAATTAACTGTCCACTATCGCTACATCTTGTGGCACCATGCCTGGTGAGTATGGCCACAGCATCTGGTTTGGCATGAACTCAACATCTATGTGCTGACACACACCTCCCACCCAACCCAAAACTCATCTATTACTCCATCCTAGCTTATTTGGCCAAGACTGACCAACAAAGAGAGTTTACTGAGGCACAAGGATGTATTTTATCCCCTCTTGTCACCACACTAAGCCACCCTGATGTCCAACTTGATGTCACAGCAGCCAACCCTGGAGGGCAGCTATGGACCTGCCACTTAGAGACAGAAATCCTCCTGACAATAAATTTCAGATTCATATGGAAGCAGAAGGAATTATTCCCACAGATTCTGCTGTTCTTACACCTCCGTCTCTGTTGTGCGAGCTGCAGAAGACTTGGATCAACCTATGGTTGATTCCCAGTGACGCTTGAATGCTGATGCTTCTCCAGTTACATCTCTCCCACTAGAGATGTCTCTCCCAGGGAGTGATCCCTGAACTGATCGTCATAGACCTGGCCCTTCTCTAGAGCAAGCTGGCTTTACCCAGGTGTGTAGCACTCAGGTCTCTGTCTCTGGCTGGTGTCCCCACAGCCTTGAGGTCGTCGTTTCACTGTTACATCTCTTTCAGAGTGTCCTGAAGAGTGTGAACACAGTGTGAAAAACCTGCTGGGATAGCGCAGGAGGACTTTGTGGAGCAGAAGCAGCCAAACCTGATGCAGGCCCTGAAGGCAACCCCAGAACTACACCTAGTTTGGAGGGAACAAGCTGATTTGGTGGGGAAGGGCACCCATGAGAAAGCTAACCCACAATGTGGTTGACTGTGGGGAGCCAGCTTATCTGACAGCATCGATGTACCCATGAAAGAACCTGAGGACACTAGGAGGGACACCGCACCCTGAAGACTTGTAGCATCATGCCTCCAAAACTGCTTACGAGCACCAATCCTGCAATGATTTCTGCTGGTGCCTGCCATGCATAAATCCTACACACTAAGGCAACAGGATGCGGGAAATGGCAAATCCCACTTGAAAAAAAGGGCCACTGGTCAGTGCTGGTCATGTCCTGACATAGGCTCAACCCTTCTGAGTCTCATGGGATTCCCAGTCTTCCATGGGAGAAGTGAGCAGGTTTGGCTGGTGAGACTGGCGTGGAGACAAGCAGAAGTTTATAAACAGAAAGCAAAACTCCCAGCTACTGAGGTGCTCCAAGGCATCATTGCTAGGATAAGCATCATTATCTTGAGCTGATATTACCCTACTTGCTTTTCAGAAATCAAACAAAACGAAGGGAAGAGAAGGGAAGGGAAGGGAAGGGAAGGGAAGGGAAGGGAAGGGAAGGGAAGAGAAGAGAAGAGAAGAGAAGAGAAGAGAAGAGAAGAGAAGAGAAGAGAAGAGAAGAGAAGAGAAGAGAGGAAAAGAGAAGAAAGGAAAAGAAAGGAAAAGAAAAGAAAAGAAAAGAAAAGAAAAGAAAAGAAAAGAAAAGAAAAGAAAAGAAAAGAAAAGAAAAGAAAAGAAAAGAAAAGAAACCAGCTAGTCAGAGATGAACTGTCAGTTTTTGATCACTTGCAAAAGATTAGAGGTTCACCATGTGCTCACCTCACACAAAATAGGTTGTATTATGTCAACAGGATGCCCATCTCTAATTATAAATGATATTTTGCCAGACTAAACAAAGTTTGATATTTATGCTCCATTTCCTCCAACTCTGATTATAGCATGTTCTTTTAAAAAAATGTGTGATGAGCAAGAGGGCCGAGAGCTTTGCCCTGGCCACTCTTTTTCTGTTCCTGCTGCTGTTCAGGGAAGTTTGCCACTGGGAGTGTGATGTTGCTTTACACGCTGGGATTTTGGCTTAACTTCGTGCTATCGCTGACAGTGAGCAGGATAGGAAGGGTTGTCCTGGTTATTTGAGGTTCTTGTCCCATCTCAGACTCATGATATGATGCCAGCATCTCTCAAACACTATGTCTTTATTTGTCCTGGTGGAAGATGTTGGTCTTGATATCTCTCTGGACTAGGCCTGGCTTAGTCCCCTCTGGTATCAACCACAACATTCCTCAGGTCAACCTGACATTGCCATTGCAAGATGTAGACAGCTCCACTTACAACTGCAAAAGAGACATACCTTAGCTTGCTCCAAACCAGCTACCAGTAACCCAAGTAGCTGTGAAATTCATCCAAAAAGCAGGGTAAAAAATGCATGTCTGATTCCCCTTGGACACCCCACATTCACCCACCCACATGTGAAGGGGTCAGCTGTGTCCACACTACAACACAGGGGTTTGCTGGAAGGCCATAGTCCTGGCTCATCTTGTCACTTGGGTGGCTGCCTGTCCCCAGGCACTGCTTAACAGCTAGGCAAGCAGTGCAAGAAAATGGAACAAGAAAGCAAAATGCACATGATGGTGCTTGAGGCATTCTTGGAGGGCTTGCAGGATATTGCACACCACTTGGAGTGGCAGATATTGTTGAAACTCCTGGCACCACGGCAGGATTTAGATGAGATGAATTTGGTGATAAGGCTTTTCTGTGGAGTGAGAGACCACAGAAGATCTGAGGAGCTAGGAATGTTGTCTATCTAGACTTCTCTGAAACCTTTGACATGATCCACTACAAAATCCTTCTCTCTGAATTGGAGAGACATGGATTTGATGGGTGGATTGTTCAGTGGATGAGGAACTGGTTGGATGATGGCATCCAGAGGATAGTGGTAAATGGCTTGATGTCCAGAAGGAGATTGGTGACAAGTGGTGTCCCTCAGGGGTCCTTAACAGGATGAGTATTTTTTAATATCTTCATCAATGATGTAGAAAGTGGGATCGAGTACACCCTTGGCAAATTTGCAGATGACCCCAAGCTGAGTGGTGGGAGTGACACACCTGAGGGATGGGATCCCATCCAGAGGGACCTGGACAAGCTCGAGAAGTGGGACCATGTGAACCTCATGAGGTTCAACAAGGCCAAGTGCAAGGTCCTGCACCTGGGTCAGGGCAATCACCAATATCAATCCAGGCTGGGGATGGAGGGGTGGAGAGCAGCCCCCAGGAGAAGGACCTGGGGGTGCTGGGTGTGAAAGATTGGCCATGAACCGGCAACGTGCGCTTGCAGCCCAGAAATCCACCCGTGTCCTGGGCTGCATCCCCACAGCATGAGCAGCAGGGGGAGGGAGGGGATTCTGCCCCTCTGCTCTGCTCTGGTGAGACCCCCCTGCAGTGCTGGTCCAGCTCTGGGTCCTCAGCACAGGACACACAGGGACCTGCTGGAGAGGGGCAGAGGAGCCCCAGAAATGATGCGAGGCTGGAACAGCTCTGCTGGGAGGACAGGCTGAGAGAGCTGAGGTGTTCAGCTGGAGAAGAGAAGCTCCGGGGAGACCTTAGTGTGGCCTTTCTGGATTCAAAAGGGGCCGATGAGAAAGATGGGGACAGACTTTTGAGCAGGGCCTGTTGCGACAGGACAAGGGGTGGTGGTCTTAAACTAAAGGAGGGGAGATTCAGACCAAACATGAGGAAGAAATTTTTGCCCCTGAGGGTGGTGAGAGCCTGTCCCAGGTTGTCCAGAGAGGTGGTGGATGAACCATCCCTGGAGACATCCCAGGCCAGGCTGGACGGGGCTCTGAGCAACCTGAGCTGGTGAAGATGTCCCTGTTCATGGCAGGGGTGGCACTGGATGAGCTTGGAAGGTCCCTTCTGATCAAAACTATTTCATGATTCTATAAAATAACACAGATACAGTTGGGGAGGAAATGATGGCCAGATGTGGTGGCTGCTGGGACATGGGGTATTGAGATAGTAAGAGAAAAAGAACAGGAAAAACACGTGAGCAAAAGTCCAAAGCAAGAAAAAGCATAACACAGGAGCTGCAGAGTGTCCCATCATTTTTTTTTTTTCAGTCTGAATCAGGGCAAGTGAAATTTGTGATTGGATTGTAGGGGGCAAAAACTGTCTTCAGGGTCCTCTGCTTTTATTTCCTGATGGCTGTGGACCTCAGACTTACACCACTGCCTGGTGAGACTTTCACATACGTCTTGCAGGTAAAGTTGCCAGGTGAACATCTTGAGAAGATGAAAATAAGGGCAGAGACCTTCTTCCTTGCAGCTCCCCTGCCAGCTCTGATGTTTGGATGCAGTCTGCATCCAACCCAGATTTTTCAAGCATCTCTGGGCTTTGTTTCCCCCCCCCGCCGACACCATCTCCAGGGACATCTTCTAGCCTGTGCTTTATCAACAGGTTCAGGAAATTGTGATCCGTGTGACAAATCTGGTTTATCTTGAAATGGGAAACCAGATGAGAGTGATGTGGTTTCTCTTGCAAATACTTCTCATATCTCTGCCTGATGCTGCAATAGCAGGAGGATCTGTGTGAGTCAGGTGGTGCCAAACAAGCTGCAGAACAGTTTGCTCTGACATCTGTGTTAATGGGGTTAAGGATCATGCTTCTCTCTTTAGACCCCCCTACTCAATTCAGAATGTGAAATATCATCCATTCTTCTTCCTTCTTTTAATTTTCTTTTAAGTGGAAGAATGTAAAGGAAAGCTCATCTCTGCCCCAGCTTTTTTAGTCCCTTCTATTGGGTCAGACCTTGTGAAAATGAATTTAATGTATCAACCACCATTGAAATAATTAATATTCACTCTCTGTTGTTCCTTCGTTCTCCACCTCTTTACCGTGTTTACTTTGGGTAAGTGATGTCTTACTGCAGGAAAGCTACAGTGAAGGGATTACTGGCATTATATCTACAAGGACATGAAACTGGTCCTGAGCCAGGTAATTCTCAGCTGTTGTGGAAAGGGGTTTCCCCACAGTTGTTTGAGAGAGTGATCTGCTCTGTCTTTTGCTCCTTCTGCGCTGATTTTTCAGGCAAACTTTGAAAAAAAAAAAGTTTGCAGTCATAATCCTAGGGAGAGAAGAAATGACTTAGAGATGACTTAGAAAAGCTCTATTTTTGTCATGTTCCTTAAACCCTTTGATCCTTCCCATAGCCCCTTGGTCCATCACTACGTCATCACTTATTGAAAGCATTTTTTTTTTTATAGCCCACAGCTGGATTCTGGGTTATTTCCAAAATGTCTTTTCTTCCTGTGCAGTGTGTTGGCTTTTCTTGAATAATCTAACTCCCACCCCCCTGTGATGTATTTTGGATTTTTTGCATGGAGGAAAAAATACTTAAACTCTGGCTTCATCCCTGAGCATGCTCCTTGTTGTGCTGACATGGTACATGGTGGCAGTCCCAGTGCACAGCGCTTCAGGTGGAACATGCTTTGGAGAATAAAGGTACCTGCACCATCTCACAATCCCTCTGGACCAAATAATGAAGCAAGAGGTGCATTGGGAGACATGAAGGAATGTTATTTCAGTGGCAAGAGAAAGCAGACATAGGGCCACAACCTGAAGGAAACACCTTTTTTATTCTGCTCATGGGTATCTTTGGTTTTTCCAAAAACTGAAAATTTGATACTGAACATGTGTATTTCAGAGGTGGGATGCACTCAGAAAAAACTTCGGTGCTATAGCACAGGTGAGTTTAGTGCACTGGAATGGTGAAATGTAGAGAACAGAGATGCACAGATAATTACTCTTAAACATATAACATCAGCCCCCTATCAAGAACACGTAGAGGAAGCTACAGCAGCAGCACTGAAGAGCTGAGTAAACTCCCGGTGTCCTTTTTCTTATACAAATTTGTAACCCCACAATGATGTCGTGGGTGAAAAAGATGAGATATCTTTGATCAAATGTAGACATCTGCAAGTTTAGCATCTATCAAACGAAAAACTGATCTTGATATCCTTCACAGCTCATGGAGGGAAATGGAAGCCCTTCTTGCTTGTGATTCATCTTGTTCCCCAGCAGATGAGTCACCCAGAAGGAGCTCCTGCTTTCTCCTGTGAACACAAAGGGAGTGGTGGGTGAGTAACGCAGACGGAGATTCAAAATTAAAGGAAATGAGTCCCTCTCGCAGCCAGGAAACAGATAACTGGATTTTTTGCTGGTTGTGGGTATACCTCCTGCTGGTGTAAATCGCAGCTTTTCAGAGCAGGTCAGACATATCAACCATTTAAAATAATTCCCAGGTTTCCTTGGGACAAGCCACTAGAGGATGGTATTTCTGGATGTGTTACAAATGTTATAAGTGATTCTGCCATTCTGTTGTTGCTTTGGCGATCTGACATTTATGACCCCATCGAGCAAAGTCCTGAACAGGATTCCTGCCCTGAGGAGCCTCTTTATCCCTATAAACCATCTCCTTGTGTACAAATATTTTTGTTAACAAATTTGGATGCAGCTTCTGGGGTTAGACTGTACATCCCTTTTCATCCTCATGTCAAAGGCACTGCGTTTTAGACAACAATCCTTATAGATCTCCTGACACATCATATCTAGAAGGTCTCTCTGTGCCACAATCAAAAGCATCTCTTGGTTGGAGGAGCACACTTCTTAGGATTTACTTTCTAGTGTCAAGACTCCTGTATTTTAATCCTCTCCATAGCACGAGTGAAAGGAAGAGATGCTCTTGTACCTTTCCAGAAGGCCCATGTTCCTGCTGGCACACCTCGCATCTTAAGGGATGAAATAAGCTGTTCCTAGGACTCAGGACTATGAAAGTGGCCACGTTGCTTTTTGGTTCATACCAACATGGTTGGATTTAGATCTCAGTTGTTTTCAGCTGTCAGGTCTTGATAAATGTTTAACACACCCCAGAAGGGACCCGTCCTTTTACTGTACATCAGTGAATATCCACTGACTGCAAAGGAGTAATAATATCTTGTGCCCAATGAAAAGTGGAGAGGCATAGAGCTCCCACTGACCTTCTCCTTTTTGCAGACACACATGTGCTAATATCCATTCCTCTTTTAGCCACAGCATTGATGAAGATTTTCACCTTTCACTTGTGACACTCTGTGGTTTACCCCATAGTGAACCGCTCCTGGCTCAGCCTGCTTCGTCTTTGAATAACACAGAGAATTTCTAAACAAACAGATTTTAAAAAATAGTCAGCACATTGTGAAACATGAGATTGTTGTGATGCTTGAGATTCAGGATAAGAAAGTCATTGGAAATGGTCAAAGAAAATATTGGCAATAACTTCTTGGGTTCTCACTCATAGATGTGCAGGGAACACATAGGACAACTGATTTACGTATTCTTTGCCTGCCCTCTGGTGGTGAATGGCTGCTGATTAATTGTATATATATTTATATATGCATGTATATACATATGCAGATGTACACATATATTTGTGTGCGCATATGCATATGCATTGGCATAGGGCAGAACATGTTTTCATCTGAATTGTAACTTAGACCTGTTTGTTGCAGATGTGACTAGTATTCAATTATGGTCATGGGCTATAGCTGGTCTTTTTAATGCTGAAGTTTTCCCACTTCATTATGTTTGTATTAATATTTAGTTCAGTTAAAACAATTCAGCATGAAAATAATAGAAGTATAGTTAGATATTTGCTCTAGTTCGGAGAGATCAGTGAGCTCTTCATGTGTCCTTTTCCTCTCTATAAATAAACTCTGCTGAAACTGTGTGAGCTGTACAAAACCAAGAGCAAAACGTTTTTTTTTCCAGGACCAGTTCTTATAGCAAATACAGAGCAGGATAAAAATAACTGCCGCAGCACGGATGCGCTTTTCCTTACATAATAGCAGCCTGGGTTAGCAGGAGGGTACAGAGACAAAGGTGGTCCTGGGCTGGAAGCTTGGAGGAGATATATTTCTTCATCCCCTCAGTGGGGGTTCTTTTCAGTTCAGCAAGGGTTCAACGTCCTATTTCCACTATTTTCCTCTTGGAGCTGCAAGGAGCAGAGGGATCTGCCATGCTGCCCTTCACACCTTCTACAAACGTATCCAGCACCTGGGCATGAGATAAATGAAGATAAATGAGTTCAACATTGCATCTCTCAGGACTAATATAGATATAAGAGGTATTGCCTAAACTTGGTGTTCCCAGCCTTCTCTATTTAGGATGACCTAGTGCAGCGGAAAGGGTAACAAGGGATGTTTAAATCAGATATTAGGAAAAGTTTATTTCATGGAAAGGGCTGTGGGGCATTGGAACAGGCTGCCCAGGGCAGTGGTGGAGTCACCATCCCTGGAGGGGTTTAAAAGACGTGTAGATGAGGTTCTTTGGGACATGGTTCAGTGACAGTGTTGGGTTAACAGTTCGACTTGATGATCCCGGGAGTCTCTTCCAGCCAAAATGATTTTATAATTCTACAAAAAGTGAGAGTTCTGGAGAGGAAAACAGTTTGTTAACTGGCTCCAGTGCCAGGCACACGTCGTTTAGTCATGCAGGTATCACCATTGTTTTCTCAGGAGCACCCCTTGCTGCTTTTCGTTTTCTGAGGCTACAGAAGTCTCATGCAAGGTGTCTTGTTCTCAGTGCTCAGGGCCTCTTGATGTTCCAGGTATGAGGGAAAGATTGGCTGGAGACATCTCAGAACGTGAAACCTACTGTCCCGGCACACCCAGAGGACTATCCAGCTACAGAATTTCTTCACTTAATCCCTTTTCGTCTGCCCATCCTCTGTGAACAACAGTGCTTGGTTGTATCACCAAGTCAGGTTCATCCCACTTAAATGGAGACCTTTGTCTTCTAACCTCACCAGATTTCCTGCCTCCTGTCCCATTCCACACAGAGCAGTGTTGGACACTCTGTACCCTTCCCAATGCTCAGCCACCAGGACAAAAGTACAGCAGTAGGGGCAGAGAGGAAAAGATTTTCAGGCTGATCCATCCTCTTCATAGCCCAAGATGCAGTGTTCGCTGGGTCACCCTGCAGATTGGACCTGGGACTTGGACCCATCATAAGTATTGGGTCGTATTTCCCCCTTGTTCTGACTCTGATGCAGTCCTGACAGGTGCAGTCAACCAGAGCAACTTCGGTGACATCTCTCCATGAATAAACTTCGGCACCTTGTTTGGATAACAACCTGTGATTATTCCCTCCGGTGCTTTCTGTGGTGGTGTTTGGGGAGCTGGAGCTTCAGATTTGGCCGGGCAGACAATCCCCTCTGCAGGGAGCCCACACAAGTAGGTTAAACAAAAGCTTTATTTCCACACAGTGTTCTCAGGAAACGGTGCCAAGGTTTCACAGACAGCTCAGAACAAGGATTGGCAAGGAATGCTCTGCTCCTGTGATGATTTCTTATTGCAAACAGCCCCGAGTCGCAAAATTCATCTTCAGAGACAAGCCTGAGCTTCCTTTAAAATCAAAAGTGTTCAGATTAACAATTTTCAGGTTTGTTCTTCAGAGCAATAATGTACCCAAGCAAAGCTCACATGCAGAGAAGCGTAAGGCATTTCTACAGCACCAGACCCCAATCCATGTTTAAAGCCCTCTGCTACTACAGCAGAAGAAATACTCAATAAGCTGTGGTTATTAAAGCAGTTAATTGCAGTATGTCTGCCACTAGATATTATACGGAATGTTTGGGTAGTGAATTGCTCCTGGCGATCAAAGACCTCAAGACTGGACCTTCAGCTACGCAGAGCCTGTTTGCTGCCTTCTCTTCCTGCCCACACTTTTCTGACTAGAGTGGAGAAAGGTCAGTTGGTTTCCTGCAGGATTTCGGTATCCAGAAACGCTATTTCAGTTCCAGCTTTTGAATGAAAAAAAAATAAAGAAAGAAGGAAATTGGATATGGATGTTGGATCTCTGACATCTGCCTCCAGGGTTGCTTTGACTGAGGTAGCCCCGCAGACGGGCAGCTGAGGCATCTGGCAAACAAGCTGTTAGAAAACCAGACCGTTTTCCATTTGAGAACTGCAGAACATTTGCAACTTGGCAAACTCTAACAACAACAACAACAGGAAAAAAAAAACTTAAACGCTAATAAATGCCTTCTGTTCAGGACCAACTGGAATGTCATGCATCGTATTGTGGTTTTCGTTTGGACATCAGGCTTATGTAGATATATTTCAGCGTAGGTCCTTGGCCCTGTATTGACTTTCCCTGAGCTTCTCTGCATATGTTGATGAAAAGTGTTTCAGACATCCAGCTTTGTGAAAATGAGTGTATTTATTTTCAGAGTCCATTGTGCAGTTTTTTTAATGGTGCCTGCAGTCTGTACTATCCAGTTTAACTTCTGAACAGCCCCAAGTTGAGAAGAGATAGCAGCAAAAAGGGGATTTAATTCCTTTGAATAAAATTCTTTTAATGTGTCAATGAAAGCAGTCAATAAAACAGGGTGAGATGATAGGTTTTTTCTTGACTTTCAGTAGATCCTAAACAGGTCCTTTGCAGGAAAGGAGACTGGATTGCACAAGTAATGACACAGTGAAGGGTAAATGTCATGGATCAAGGCTGATGTGGAGGCAAGAAGCAAAGAGGAGAATTGCGTGATCAGAATACATCGAGCAACAACTTTTGTGGGTGGTCCTTGCAGTCCCCACTGCGTCCTGGGCTGTTTAGCAGAATTTAGAGGTAGGTTGAGGAAGGAAGGAGAACCAAGGGATGCTGACGTCTGTAGATATGAAGTCAGGCTTGGGGAGGACTGTGAAGAACTCTAGTGAATGAGGAAAAGGATGGTGAATGAAATTTAATACCAGCAGCTGTGAAGTGATGAACATCAGAGGAAAAGTGGTAGGTGCTTCTTACACTGCACAGAGCATGGAGCTGGTTTCATCAGCTCGGGAACCCTCCCCTGTGGTCATTGCAAGAAGACTGGAGGAATATCCTGGTGTGGCACAAGTACTGAAAAGCCTCACCTGCCTGCCTCAGCAGTTACTCAGCCACCAGCTGCAGGAAGCTGGAGGAGAGGACTACAATGACCCCCCGGGTCTGGAAATCATCCTGAATGCAACGGCTCTTGGTGTGTTTTGGGAGGTCTGGTCTAACTCTATATGCTAACCCAACCTCCCCTTACATCGAACTCGCTGTGTCCTACAGCCCTGTCCCCACAAGCTGACACATCAGTCCCATAGCTCTACCTCAGGCTGACTTTCCATTTCACACAGCTTCAGTGGGAGCATGGTGAGTTGTAGTTCCTTTGCCGTCTCACAGAACCACAGAATGTCAGGGGTTGGAAGGGACCTTGAAAGCTCATCCAGTCCAATCCCCCCACCGGAGCAGGAACACCCAGATGAGGTTACACAGGAAGGTGTCCAGGTGGGTTTGAATGGCTGCACAGAAGGAGACTCCACAACCTCCCTGGGCAGCCTGGGCCAGGCTCTGGCACCCTCGCTGGGAAGTTTCTTCTCATATTTAAGTGGAACCTCCTGTGTTCCAGTTTGCACCCATTGCTCCTTGTCCTGTCATTGGTTGTCACCGAGAAGAGCCTGGCTCCATCCTCCTGACACTCACCCTTTCCATATTTATAACCATGAATGAGGTCACCCCTCAGTCTCCTCCAAGCTCCAGAGCCCCAGCTCCCTCAGCCTTTCCTCACACGGCAGATGCTCCACTCCCTCCATCATCTTTGTTGCCCTGCGCTGGACTCTCTGCAGCAGTTCCCTGTCCTTCTGGAACTGAGGGGCCCAGAACTGGACACAATATTCCAGATGCGGTCTCCCACCTATTCTTTTATTCCAACAATTATTTTTAATACATATGATGACAGATGAGCGTCACACTAGGAACTTGTGGCCTGATTGAAGGTGAATGTGTGGCTACAGCAGTAGGAAACCTTTAGCCCACCTTCAGCCCCACGGACATGCACCCAGCCGATGACCATGTGCGATTGGGAGGGCAAAGCGGGGTAAGGGTCTGCCTGTGACTACGACCTTGCCAGACTGTGTTCTCCGTTGCATGGGTAGAAGAGAGAAAGTTTTCCTGGTATCTCTCATGCATTTGACAATAGGACAAATCCATTGCTGGCGCGAGGACAGAAAACTGCATGGAAGGGAGGGCTCCTGCTGTAGTGACCATGGTGCTGTCCCTGACCACACCACTGAAGGACATGTCTTTACGATGCCAAGATAAATAACCAGAGCTTCAGAGGAGGATGTGCTGAGGTTTTCGCATGAGTATATCAGGAGATAACAGAGTTTCATAGATTCAAAGACTCACCCTCAGCCCCATTCCTGCCTTCACCCAGCTGCATTCCCAAACCCTAGAGAAGTATCTCGATATTTTCCAATGAGAAATGTGCTGTGTGGAGTGGTATTGCTCCCTCCCTCCTTTAGTATCCTCTGTAATTGGAAACTTTCCCAGACATAGGTCCTTGCGGCTCTTTTGACGCCCATCCACGTTGTGGCTCCTCCATACCTTCCTTAGGTTCTTCATCATCTCCTCAGACTTCCTCTGCCTGACTGTCCTGACACTTCTGTATTTTGAGACCTGCCTCTGAATTACTGAATAAGGGAGTGAGTATATGAACAGGACTCTCCATAGGTATCTTATCTGCACAGACTGCTGAAAAGTAACCAAGACCAAGATAAATATACAAAAAAGAACACGACTTGCAGGTGGAGGGATAGGTCTCCAAGGATCTTTATTGGGATTTGATTTTAATCCACTGTTAAAAATACTGTACGAAATATGAACTATATTCAGAAAGTGTATATTGTGCATAAATACGTCTTCTACAGCTCTCAGAGGTTTGCACAATCACATTCACCCTGTAACATCAGTGGTAAAACCACCTGCAATCACATGGTAGGTCCTTGTCCATAGTGGTTTCTAGAGTGTGAGCTTCACAGACTGAGGAATCCACCAAGTGATGTGTCCACGGTCACCTGAGAAGTCTTCTGTGGAGCTACAAAATTTACATTTGCTGCTTCCAGCTCCCATCTTCCTCATTACAACATCCAAACACTAGTTTTAGGAGCAAAATAACAAGAAAAGAGCCTGATACAGTAAACACAGTTAGTATGGGAAGAAATCTCTTGGGTAAACCTAAACCTGCCTAAACAGAGCAATGTCGGGAAAATATAAATGTATTTTATGGCTTTCTAACAGCAGAGGTTATCACACTCAAGGATGAGTCCTTGGCCTCTTCCTGTTGAAATTAAGAGGAAAAAAATACCACTGTCTTCAAAGAGAATTAAGAATTATCATGGGATTACTAAAGTCATCAGTGATCAGAACTTTGCTTCTCTGCTACCCTTTCCCACAGATTTACTATTTTTTTTTTCAATAAATTCAAAGAATGCTGTTTATTTTAGAAGACCACAGGCTGAAGAAAGAATCCAAAAACTGTGTACAGAAGGGACAATTGAAATTTTCTTTTTTAAATGGCCTTCAGCTGGAAAATTCAGTTTTTTGGCTACACAACATTTTCTTAAAGTTGTCTTTTCTCAGCCTAACAAAAACACACACTCAAAAGCTTACTTCTTAATGGGAAATTATGAAATAAAAAACTGGGTACCCCAAAACTGAAAGATATATGTATCTGTACATACGTGTAGATGTTGAAAGGGAGAATATATGCACAGCGGTAGACTAAAGAATTGTGAGTTTTCTTTTTTTTGGTCTTTTTTCCTCATGCATTTACAAATGTTCAATTTGATATAGAGCAGAAATAGAAGGTCACTGTCCTTTCTGCTCACTGTTCAGCCAGATAAATGGATTGATGAGTGGTTTTTCAGGAGCAATGATGGCAGAGATTCATGCAACTGCCAGGTTTCTTGTGTGGCTGATAGCAAATTGCTACAACAGATTTTATGTTTTCTGCTCATATGTATCTTCCTTTACATCTGTTTTGCCTGTGTGTGGGGAGGAACAAGTGTTTCAGAGAGGTTTAGCACATCAGACAAGACAAGTGACAGAGTTTCCAGGCCCAGGTTAAAGGTCAGTGATGAGGTATATATGTGTGAGTGCAGGGTTCACCCAACTTGACTTCAGTCATCCATCACGTAGGTTTCTCCACCTGAACTGATGAGCACAGCCTCTGTTAGAATTGATATAAAGCACTTTTAGGGCATGGTTCATCCATCTGAATACAGATATCCAGGACAGGATTCACTTTCAGATTAAGACATCCACCTTCAAAGGTGTATCTCATTAAACATAGAGTCATAGAATCACAGAATAGTTTGGGTTAGAAGGGACCTTCACAGCTCCTCCAGTGCCACCCCTGCCATGAGCAGGGACATCTTCACCAGCTCAGGTTGCTCAGAGCCCCGTCCAGCCTGGCCTGGGATGTCTCCAGGGATGGTTTATCCACCACCTCTCTGGCCAACCTGGGACAGCCTCTCACCACCCTTAGCGGAAAACATTTCTTCCTCATGTCCGGCCTGAATCTCCCTCCTTTAGTTTAAAACCATCACCCCTTGTCCTATCACAACAGGCCCTGCTCAAAAGTCTGTCCCCACCTTTCTTATCAACCCCTTGTAAGTCTGGAAAGGCCGCACTAAGGTCTCCCCGGAGCTTCTCTTCTCCAGCTGAACACCCCAGCTCTCTCAGCCTGTCCTCCCAGCAGAGCTGTTCCAGCCTCGCATCATTTCTGGGGCTCCTCTGCCCCTCTCCAGCAGGTCCATGTGTGTCCTGTGCTGAGGACCCAGAGCTGGACCAGCACTGCAGGGGGGTCTCACCAGAGCGGAGCAGAGGGGCAGAATCCCCTCCCTCCCCCTGCTGCTCACGCTGTGGGGATGCAGCCCAGGACACGGGTGGATTTCTGGGCTGCAAGCGCACGTTGCCGGTTCATGGCCAATCTTTCATCCACCAGCATCTCCAAGTCCTTCTCCTGGGGGCTGCTCTCCATCCCTCCCTCCCCAGTCTGGATTAAAACCTCTCTAGTATTATTTCAGACCTGTCTGGTCTCCAGCAGCCATTGCAAAAGGATCTGGTCTTGTGTCCTGTTTATCAGTTCTGTGTGGATGCTGTAGATAGAATCATAGAATTGTTTAGGTAGGAAAGGACCTTTGATACCATTGAGTCCAACCATAAATATAACACTGCCAAGTGCACCCCAAGGGCACCATAAACGGCATCAAGTACCCATGTTTCGGCAGCTGTACTGTGTCACAGGTAACTCCATCTGCTTATCTCCAAGTGCACCAGCCTCCCATTGATTGCATGGGGACCTTGCCGATAGACAGTGAAGTTAAGGGACAACTGTGCAAACCAGAATTAAGCACAAATTCTAGGCTCAGCTGAGTCATTAGGCTCCTTATACTTTTTGATTTGACCTGCATTAACTGAAATGGGAACTGAGACACCCAGCGCACAGAAGTATCTGTACGTAGGAGCCTAAGAAAAACCGCTGGGAAGTGTCCATTTCCCTTCTCCATCTGTTGGGGGACCTGTCTGGGTGACTGTCTCTGACTGCACCTTACAGGCCTATATTTAGCCAAATTATTCTCCTTTTGCTCGTTGTTGCGGGTGTTTCTCCTGCTTTGGAGGCCAGCCTTGACTACACATAGGCCTTTCTGAGGAAAATCCATTGATGCAATAGCATCACGCCAAGAGCAGAGGGAGATGTCACCTGTTCCCCATAGAGAGGACGTGTTTTTCTGCCTGACACACCTTGCAGTTCTCTTTAACCAAGGCATAAGGTTTTGTTGACCTAAAACACAACAGAACAGCACTGATCAATATTTTTAACATGGGAAAACAATGAAAAAAACCCCACAAATTACGCAGAAGTTGTTTGATTTTAAACCCACATTTGCACAAACCAGTCCAGATTATGTCCCTCCCTGGAGCTGTATTTTGAGGTATGTTTAGACAGACTTGCCTGGCTCAGGTCTCTTCCATAGGGCTTCATTCCTGAATGAATTTGCAAACAGAGGGTAGCACAGTGCAGAAGATGAACGCTTTTCTAAGCCCTGTTTGACAACTCAAGTGTCATATGAGCCTTTTGACAGATGTCTTTCAAGGGCCAACATGTCCAACCTGGAATATCAACTCCCATCAAAAAATAAGCAAAAGCTCCTGTTGCAAAAACAGATGCCACAGAGTGAAATTTCATTATTAAAGAATGTTAATGATTTCCCCTTCCATTTTCACTTTTTGTGTGTTTGTACTCCAAACAGTTCTTACTCTGACAGTACATGTGTTTTACACTTGCTACAGTCTGGCTTGCCTCGTTTCATAAAGATATTCACAATAAGCAAAGAAAGTTTGGCGAGTGGTTGCTGATCCTTATTTATCACCTGAGTGATAAAAATCTGCGCTGGTCACTCTGAGTTCACAAACTGCGCTTGAAAAGGGTCTCCACGTTTTCAATGAACAACTTCTGGTGGTAATATTGACTAAATTACCGTATCTGCTGTTCTCTTCAGCCTTGCAGAAGAGAGAACAACAATTCCCAGAAGTTTGTTTGAAGCCAGATGTTGAATAGAAGTAAAAAAATGGGAAGAAGAAGTGGCCAACAACAAAATTTTTTGACCTTAACTGATGCGCTTCCCATTCCCTCAGCCCCACTTTTGCAGGAAGGAAAATTCATATCTTATTAATATCACCCAGCTAAAGGAACTGCAGAACGTAATTCTCTGCATCTCAGTTTTCCAATATCTTGACATTCCATTTTCGTCCTGCTCCGGGACAAAAAGCACGAAATGTTTTAGATATGGTATATGTGAGTGTGTATAAAGCAAAACAAAATGTCCTTCCAGTTGAGATCTGGAACTGAGAAGATGACATATTTTGACATTTTGAGTAGAATCACATTTTGGCATTTGGAAACAAATATTGATTCATACCAAAATGTTTCATTTCAAAACTGTCATTTCAGTTTGAAAATAGCATTAAAATGGCATTTGCAACTGAAATGTCAATTTAAAAGAAAATGTTTCAGCTTAAATTGACATGCAGGAACAAAACATTTTGATCCAAAATTTCCCCTTGTGGGGGAGTAAAAAATATTTTTTCTTGTTGTCAAAAATAATTTTCTTCTGAATTGCACTGATTTTCGTGAAACTAGAGTTTCCTGCAGCAACAACAACAAATCTATTTAATGCAAAACAGTTAAATAATTTTAGCACTTGGCATTATTGTTTAATTCCAAGCCCAAGTGCAGTTGGACATGTTTGTGCTGCCATGCAGACCTAGCTAAAATATTCTTTGGGCTTATCCTTGTAGACAGATGCTGATGAAGAGCTGACTCTACCGTCACCATCACTTCCCTCCCCAATGGATCCCTGCCAAAAACACGCACATACAGCTCTGATCTGGCGCACAGTTTCACCAGAGATGATGGTCAGGATTCATCTGCCTGCTCATGTTTACCCCGTGCAAGAGCTAGAGGGCTTCACCAACTTTACTGATCTTGTCTGGAAGGGAATTAAATGGAGGGGGTGAGTTCTTCTGCTGGTTTGGCTTCAAGGTGTCCATCCTGATCTTACTAGTTCATTGCTGTGCTCTTCTCAGATTTCATCCTCTTCAATACTTATTTCGGCCTCCTTCATGCTCCCCAGGTCTTTAAAGGTTGCTTTTGTGAGTGTCCTCTTTGTGCTACTCAGGACAGATTTGAGTTTCCTGGTCAGCACATCTGGCCAGTTGCTGTAAAAGAGAGAAGAGACAAGGAATTATCAACCCTGCTTGCTAAGGAGCAGCCTTTTGTTTTGCATCATTTTATATCAGACAAAGCAGAAACATCAGATGTTCTCAAAGCCACCAAGCAGCATCAGGCAAGGAGGGATGTTGGTAGAGAACTGCAGGGATGTGGTGGTCCCAGTAGACCATACAACTGCTGGAGACATTGTATGGGTTAATGGGATACATAGAGCTTTCATCCAAGGACATTCACTTCAGAAATGTAAATTGCATTTACATAAAAACAACCAGAGGGTTTCAGCGGCTCATGAAAAGTATTCTTAACTGTGCATCACAAGCCTCATGAAGCTCCTAGCTGGTTCCCAGTTAATCAGCTGGACATCTCTGGATTTGAGGTCATGCGCTGCCACAAATGAGAAATCTGAAAGTCCAGCTGCTCTGACAGCCCCATGATCCCACCAGGTCCAAGATGGGCAGAGAACCAGGAAGCCCTGATATCCACCTCAGATCCAGGAGCAGTGTCACTGACTTGGCCTGGCACTATTCCTGAGAGAATAAACTCTGCTGAGTATCAGGACTTAAGATCTGGACTAACTGAGAGACTACAAGATCCAGGCTAGTAAACTGATGTGATGGAGCTGGAAAGTATCATCTGCTATGATGCTCTAAGTGCCCATGATGCCCAGGTTCTACCATCTCTTGATGGGTACTAATTTATTATAACATAAGAGGGGTTTCAGAGACAAAATAAACATCAAGGACCTGTAGAAAGCCAGAAGCTGAGTGAATGGTTGGGCTTTACACAGGTCTCAGGTCTGCAGCTGTCCTGTCCATAAAGCATAATCTGAAATCAAATTTACTGTGTATAATAGAAGAAAATATTATTCAGCTGTTGTAAAATGAAAAGAAGCAAATTCTTACCCATACCAATAACACCATTGTGATTATATAGATATTAAAAAGAAATAGTTGTTAAATCGTTATGCGTATACACATACGTATGGTTTTAAATTGTACACACCATTATTGTGTACAATGAACAAACAGTTACTTTAGATGAGAAATATATGTAAAACCGGCTACATGAAGCAGGCATCCTATCACAAAAGGACAAGGGGTGATGGTTTTAAACTAAAGGAGGGGAGAATCAGGACAGACATGAGGAAGAAATTGTTGGCCCTGAGGGTGGTGAGAGCCTGGCCCAGGTTGGCCAGAGAGGTGGTGGATGAACCATCCCTGGAGACATCCCAGGCCAGGCTGGACGGGGCTCTGAGCAACCTGAGCTGGTGAAGATGTCCCTGCTCATGGCAGGGGTGGCACTGGATGAGCTTGGAAGGTCCCTTCTAACCCAAACTCTTCTATGACTCTGTAATTCTACTTGAAGAGTGTAAGACATGAGGTCTTGAAAAGAGGGGAATGAATACTATTAGGCCCAAAGACTATGCACATTAATGATCAATTATTGATATAGAATTGTTAAGCAGCCTAATGAAGCTACCCTTAATGACAGCACAGGATGAGTTGTCTTTAAAGTGTCTATAAGACTATAGCAAAGTCAACTACTAGCCCTGGCACCAGAACCAGGTATGCAGGGCTGACCACTCTGATGCCCTGTGCTGTAGCACTACATATCTAATTATTTTTTGTTATAATTAAAGAGAATTGTATTTTATTATTTGATGTAAGGTTCTGTCTGATTGTTTGGTTACCTGTCCCTGATGACTGGCCATTCAATCTGGATTCAATAAGAGAAGAGCCAGGACCTCCAAACTCAGCACATTTCATGTACCCTTCAGTCTCACACTGTGGGAGACCAAGGGCAGCCAAGGACAATCAAGGGCAAAAAAAAACAGGAAAGGGATCTAAAGGCAAATTGCTGAATCTTAAGAAATCACTCAAATGTATCAGCCCAATGCAATTTAGGATTCAGTGGACGATCTACCCTAAAAATTCATTCATTGAACTTTATGAGAAGGAGCTGATGCTATCGTCAAAGATGATTCCAAATATTTTGCAACCACTAAGGAAACAAGGAAAAGAATGGTTTTTTTTTGTTGGTGGTGGTTTGGGTTGGCTTGAGGTTTTTTTGCCTTTCTGGTGTTGAATGAAGAAGATACGCCTTCCAGTGTGTTGCTGGGAGATGAGCCTGCATACCAAGGTAGAAGAAGTATCTAAGACAGTAGAAGAAAGGGGGAAGAGAAGAAAGATATGATGGGGAAATAAAGTCAACAGAAATGGTGTTTCATCTCCACAATTCTAGTTTTAATCTTTGTAGAGTTCATGTAGGCAAAATCATTTGAGATTATCCCTGCAGAGGGGCTGGAGGAGAAATAGCAAACTGTAATTTTCTGAGTTTCTTCGTAGATGTGGGTTTTGCATTTGGGGACAGATTCTTTATTAAAAACTCTGTCCTGAATCAGGTTTCAGACTTCACCTTCAGATCTTAGCTGCTGGTCAGCCACACATTGCTAGTCTGTGGTTTGACCAAAAAGATGAGGTGACTGGGGTGCTTAGCGTATTTTCTGAACAAGAAAGAACCTTGAGGGACCTCTTGTCACTGAGATCATGGGATGAGAGGTCAGAAGAGAGGGAAAGGCAAAGTTCTGAGGGAAAAAAAAGGAGAGAAGATAACTAAAAACTTAAGCCTTAGTACTTTCAAGTGATCCTAGACTGGTCCTTTGTCCCTGCAGGACACAGTCTTTGTATGTTTATATATCTAAAGGTCTTCAAAGAGCAATACAGATGACACTAAGATTTGTACACTGTGGATCCCTCCATAAACACAGGAGCTACCAATCACACTGGGGTGAAATCTCACCTCCTTGATCTCCCTAATGAAATCTGACTGACTTGCATGGGGTCAAAGTCTCATCTCTACAGTGAGATCAATCTAGAGATCACAGGGTCATTGGCCTCTCTTTGGGCCAGTTTTCCACTGAGCCTTGAAGGAAAGAGAGAAATCCCTTTCTTCATATCAGAAGCACTGTAAGATGCTAGGGGTGGGATTCAGCTGTCTGAGGATACTGTCTAGTAGTATTTGAGGTGCCACAGTTTATCCTGCATGGTCTTCACCTGCTGTTATATGTGCCAGCTTTGCATAAGTGTCTCTGACAACCATGGTGCTCCAGGTTGAATCCCACTTGCATGGATGGGTTGGCAGGTCCATTTTAAGACCCTATATCCTACTGCAAGAGAAAAGAGAAAGATGACTAGTGGTATAGCCGAGAGGTTTATCGCCAGGTAACTGGAGGTGCACTTTGGCGTTTCTCACTCTTTGCTGCACGTTTTTATCAAGATCTGGCCCGAATCATCAATTCTCTTTGAAAACAGGTGTCCACCAAGAACAACAGAGTCCACGGTCACTCTTCCAAGGTTAAAGGAGTCTCTTCCTGAGCATGAGGAGCAGAGACTTGGCCTTCCTTTAGACTCCAGGCCAGATGAATACTCTGAAACTACTGAGATGGGGATCCCTGTCTTATCACAGAACAGATTATGTGAGACTGTTAATAGCTTACAGTCCTAGACTAATGGGACTGTAAACGGGGTGAATGGACTATAGATCACTGTGTCTGAGATCTGTGTACAGCGTTCCTTTATTGCTGTCAAGGAAAAACAAGCTTATTGACAGCATGACCCTTTTCATCATAAATGTCTAAGGCAGATCAGCTGGAAATGTCACTAAACCACCAAGCAGGCACATGGGAATAAAGTGGCTGTTGAGGACATAATTGCCTCCATCAAAAGGTTCACGCATGCAACAAGGCTTGAACTAGGACTGTTAAAAAGCTCCAGGTATAAACTCCCTATTGATTTTTTTGCTGTTTCCCATAAATTGAGCCAAGTGGGCTAATGAGGACCTTCTGTTCTCTATAATGTAGCGCTAATCAGCCTTACTTCAGTGCAGAAGTCCGTGTCTGTGGGAGATACGTGCACTAGATGTTTTTATATCAGTATACGTGCAGTTTTTGTCAAGCAGAGCGAACCCAAGGAGATCCTCTTTGTCTCTGGACTTCGAGGAGTAGCTTGTGCTCATAGGTGTGGATCAGCAGCGTGGTCTTCTGTGCCTTGGAGCTTATATTTACCAGTGAGTGTTCACACATGGTAGTGATTATGCAGGTCTCTGCACAGTATGTACCATATTTAAATATTATTTCTATTTTTTTCTTTTTTTTTAAATGAAGAATTTCTGCTGAGCTCCTAGAACAGGGAGAGCCTCAGACAAAAATTTAAAAATCTCTTAAGGGAGATAAAGCAACATGCCCCGAATCATTAAAAGTTGTGGTTGGGAAAGAGTTACACAGCCAAAAGCGCTCTGATGGGTTTTATGCCTGTGAGAAAATTGGATGGAGCTTTAGTCTTTAGATTAATCTATCAGCTTGAATGGTGTTTCTTAGGTGTTGGTAACCAGCCAATATCCAGGTAGTCCGGGCTTTCATCCACCCCTGCCTTTTTCTGGGTGGAAATCAACTAAAATTTAGTTCAAGGGCACTGAGTAGAAGCCTTATTGGTGCTTTCAGAGATCTTATTGAAAAAAAACCCCAACCATACAGCATTTTCACAGGACATCAGACTCTGTGGGTGTGCATGCTTATATATACCACGTGGGTGTGCATGCTTATATACCAGCCTTGTTCTGGTAGCACCTGTTTGATCAGGCATCTCAGGTCATGCTGTTATACTCCGTGTAACTTCTGAATTCCAGCCAAATCCTCCTAAATCCACATTTATTTCTCATACCAGTAGGTACCATGGTAATGAATAACAGATCTGCATCTCGTTTTATGGAATTACAGTAGACAGGAGTTATGTATGACAAGAAAGCAACTATAGGCAATTCGGATTATTCCAGGCTTGAACTCCAGCTTTATCTCTGTGTTTACCACGGGCTGGGCTCTTCCTGGCACAGTGTGATTGATAACACACTGCAGGTAAATACAGTTACACTGCATGTCTCTCAAGAATGAATGTGATAACAGGTAATAATGTGCTAGGAAATCTCCCAACAAGGCTACTACTATCTTCAGATAGCTTTACTCCTGTTGTGAGCACCTTTAGAATGAGACGCTTTAAAAGAATAATGCACATTTTTGAGGAAACAAAAAAAAAAGAAAAAGGCATGACACTAAGACCAGCAAAGTGCAGACAAATAACACACAAGCAGACACAAAACAGCAGAGCTACGTTGGGACTGTCCTACAGCTACTACCTCAGATCTAGGCCCTTTTGCCAAGGAGTTTTTCAGCTTTCCTCCTTTTGAACTCTGCAATTTCTTCCGGGGGTAACCCATGAGCTCTACACCTGCAGTGAACATGTAGGCCATTAGAGAAAGAACCAGTTCAAGTTTCATCTGCAATAAAGAACAGACCATAATGGAGACCGAGTGAAAGGTATGTGTTTTCAGATGCGAAAAAGGAAAATGAATGTTGGGCCTGGTTGTGATTTTATTTATTCCCCTCTTGTATCGCTTCAGCTCAATTTATTGCAAAGGGCAAGGTTAGCTAATTTATTTTTAAGTGTCCGAAAGTTAGGTGCCTGCTTCAAGACAGGCATCTTTTGTAATCTGTATAGCCAGGCACTTCCAGAGATCTCTTGGCACATCTTAGACACCTCTCCCAGGACAAGATGAATGACTTTGGTGACTGAGGAGCACAAATTCAGTATTTATCATGCCTATATTCTGAATCTATTAGACAAGACAAATCCTGGGAGAATTATTCCATTATTCCTCCAATTGTCCCCCTCATTCATCAAAGCGAAGAACAGAACAAAACAGCTGTGAAGATCTTGCCTTTGGTTAGTTCAGCCTCTGTCTTAGTGACTTCTGGTCTTCTAGGGGTGTTGTTTTCAGAAACTCTCAAAGCTATGGGCAAATTTCCAAATGGAAATCCTATTTAAGTGTCCCTAGAGACAGCCGGCTTTCCCTGAAAACTTAGCATAAATTTAACAGCTTTTCCCAAAAGAAACTGGAGTCAAGTTTCGTCTCCTTTGCCAATTCCATCCTACAAATGCCAACAGCTAACCAAGCTGTCCTTCCGTGCTGTACCTAAATCCTCAGCTCTGGGATTTTGTAGAAATATTGATCCCTGTTTATAAACACTTCCATGAGTGCTAGAGCCTTTAGGGCTGGGTCCTAAGCACAGGGATGCCAGGAGGATATAATCCTGATGGGCTGCATGAGAAATGTCTTCTTCTGGGAATCTACAATCCAGGTGGGATTCATCTCCCTGAAATTTAGCTAACTACAAGAGAGATGTTGTAGAGGGCAGAATAAGAGGGCTGATTCTGCACCCTCCATCCCAACCTCTCTCAAAACCCCTCTGTCTGAAGCCAGCTGCTATTTTTCCAAGGTCTTCTCTTGCAACTACCTTGCTTCCAAAACCAGCAAGAGAAAATCTGTAAAGTCCTGCATCCCAGCTCTCTCATCCTGTCACTTGCAGGAAGAAAGGCTCAGACCGATACACAGAACATTTTTCTCACTTGACCACTCCGTGGCCTTTGGTGAGGACAACAGCAACTCAAATTGCCTCAAGACCTGAGTCATACAGATGCGGACATAGTCTTCTCTGCCCTCCTTTCTCTTTCTCTTATGCCCAGTTCCACATAAATCTGTATGTTGGAGCAATGGTTGCCCTATGGTAAGGCACAGGTACCCTGGCTAACACATTGTCTCCGGGATTACTTGTTTCTGAGGTGGTTTATTTTATTTTAACCCACATTTCATTGTACTCCAGTTTTCCACACTTTAAATGGCTGGCAACTTTTAGAAATGATTGGTTGAGAACCAGAGGAGATTAAAAGAATCTCTGAGATGGTTTTTCCTCCAATACTCTTCCCTCTTGTCCCTCAGCACTGAAAAGAGCTTTCGGGCTGCTATGTAACGACCACGATCACCTAGATGGCTCAAGGGAGAGCAGTGTAACCTGATCAGAAAAGATCACAGAATCATAGAATGTCCTGGGTTGGAAGGGACCCACGAGGATCATGGAGTCCAACTCCTGTCCCTGCACAGGACACCCCACAGGTCACACCGTGTGTCTGAGGACGTTGTCCAGTCTCTTCTTGAACACTGTCAGGTTGGGGCCGTGACACCTCCCTGGGGAGCCTGTTCCAGTGTCCAGCACCTCTGGGTAAAGAGCCCAGATGTCACCTGGCCAGCCCATACAGCAAGTGCAACAACATAAAAATGTTCCTAGACTCAAGCTGGCTCATGTTCAGACATCTCAGCTCACTCATCACTGGGCTTCCCTTTGCTTCTCTTTTCAAGGGAAGTGTGGGTAGATTCGGAGAGAAACACCCTCAAATGAATGCAGCCAAGACCTCTCCTAGACAGCCTCTCCAGCTGTCAAGGTGCTGATTGCTGCTCTCTCTCTGTCCTTCTGCAAATACATCCTTCAAAAGTCCTTCACCTCCCAGCCTGTCTGGGTGAGACAGAACAAACGAC
Organism: Pampusana beccarii; assembly: GCA_013399365.1. NCBI lineage: Eukaryota > Metazoa > Chordata > Aves > Columbiformes > Columbidae > Pampusana > Pampusana beccarii. Next base: position 115,277 of record VWYH01002908.1, on the reverse strand, counting down.
TGCGCACAACCAGGCACATCTTGGCACATCTCAGCCATACCTGAGGCCATACCTGCAAGCCAGAATGTGATCCACAAAGCCAGACAGGTCCTGAGCATAGCTGTAGAACTACATTTCCCTAAATCCATAGAAATATCAGTGGAAGAAAGAGAAATGTATTGAATCACGTCTTCCAGCCAAACAATGCCGCTGCCTGACTTGGTTTCCTTTCTGAACATTGCATTTAAGGATTCTTACTAACGGCAGTAATTCTCTAATATTCCAGCCAATTCTTCCAGAAACCTCAGCTTCCTCAAAAAGAGGTTGTTTAAATATATTACCTGGAGCAATCACGTTCCAAGCCAGAGTGTCTTGTTCAAAGGAAGGTGAGTCACTGGCTTTCGTTCCCTTTCTCCCCTTAATCAGATTTCAGAGAAAAATTATTCTCTTTCATACCTGCATTATGCCATAGCCATGATCAGAACATTTATTTTTCTTAATTTTGCTGTTGTACTAGAAATTCAGAAATAATTAGAAAAGAAAGCATTGACTGGGAAGCAACAAGCACCTGTCCTGACACTGGGTGATCGAAACTGAGCCAGAGTATGCCTTGGTTTCCCCAAATAACTTTTGTTATGTTATATAAAGTTTATTTATGATGCTGTTGTATAATTCCAGCTGTGTAACGACAATAAAAGCTTTTCACTGCTGTTTGCTCCACGAGCTCTTTTATTTCTGACTTTAAAGCGAATTGGTTAAAAAACTTCATGTAAGAGTCTGAATGGAAAAAATTTCCCTTATCTCCCAAGAGAGACACATTAGCAGCAACAACAGAGACTCTTCTGATCCCCTCCCATCCTCCCAAGGTGCCTCAACATGGACAAAGCAATGAGAACTCTGTATTGGGTAGAAGAAACAGCCATGTTGTCCTAGTGTCTTTTTCCTGGCTCATAAAAAGGCTGTTTCCTCTTTGGTGTTGGGAGTTGGATTTTTTGAGCGTCCTTCACTGCTTCTCACCCATTTAATCTTCAAACAAGGATCTCAGTGCTTTCTTCATGGTTGATTCTCATGAACGTGGGGATGGGGGAGCCCAAAAACTTCCTCTTATCTCTGGCTACGTCTTCAGTTTTTAGTGATTTATCAAGTCATTATCATTGTGGATGGTGGTGGACTAGATGCTTTATTGGCCCTTCTGGACTTAAGACATACTGCAGGATTTCGCACAAGACAAGGGATCTGGGTTTGATGATAAAAATCCAAAACTCTCATGTTTTTTCCCTGCATGCTGGGTTAATGATTAAAAACCCTTGAGAGGACCCGTGATCTGTATCTTTCCTTGTTGAATTGTATTATTATCTTTTTTTTCTTCTAGTTGACTTTCTATAGCTAATTTAAAAATATTGTTAGAAAGGGATAGATGGCTCCTGCTCTTCCGCTGCTTGAAAGCACTGTATTCAGTACTAGAGCAAAGGATTTCTGAATTGGGATGGTAAAAGTTGGGAAGTCGGAAGACCGAGTATGTCACTCACCTCCCTGGGACTGCAAATTAACATGATCCTGGCTCTTGGGGTGTTTTTTCCTGCATTTCATTAGTTACTGAATTTTTCCTGGTGTCACATGTTTCCTCAGTGCTTTGCCAAACACACCTGTGATTTAGCCCAGGTCAGGCATGTACCTGCTAGATTTGTATACCCTCGTATTTTTTCCCGCTGTTTTGGACAAGAGGAACGACCCACCAGTGCTGACAAGGTGCCGCCTGTACTAGTGCATTGCAGGCTGCCAACTTCCAATATCCTATATTCATAAACTAGCAAGTTTGTGCTTTTTCCATGGCTGCTCTTCAGTCTCAAAACTAGTCTGCTGGTGTACCCTCAGAGAAACCTCACAGTCTTCCTTTAGACCTATCTGACTGTGAAATCTCAAAAAAAATTCAGTCCTACAGGTAGGCTGCTGCTTGACTGGTCAGTACACCTGTTTTTGCCATCTCATCACCTTGTTACACCTTCTCTACGTCCACTCTAATCTGCTATTATTTTGCGTGGTGGGCTTTTGTGGAAAGCTTTTTTCTTTGCCTGCTTTGGCTCTTGCACAACAGAGCCCCAACCCATAAGATCCTGAGATGCAGCAACACTCATTCTAACAAGCTGCAAGGCAGAAGGAGAAATAGTTTTCATCACAAGGCAGACATCCACCAGGGAAGGTGTAGAAATTTGCCTTGGAGCAAGGAAAAGACTAAGGAGCCTATTGAACTGCCTGCCCTGTTCTATGTCATGTAAAGTTAACCTAAAGCTCCCATCTAAAGCAGAAAAAAAAAAGGATATTTGACCCAACCCAGAAAAAAAGGAGGTTATCCTTTAAAAAGTAAAACTCTCTGCGGCAGGAGCCAGTACTGCAATCTGGACCTTAAACCTTCAGTTTCCCTCTGTTCTGGGATCACTAGCGAACCTCCACCCCACCTCATAAAAAAAAATAAAAGTGAATTATTTTCAGTAAGCTTTTAACTTCTGAAAACAGATATCCAGACCATGGGCAGCTTGACATAAGGTTAATTTTAAGAATAGCCTTTTAGTTCATTTGGTTTTTTGCATGGTTGGAAGAAAGCAGGAGAGGTAAGAAGCACATTAAGTCCTTTAATTTAACCACCTTTCTTAATTAAAATGCTTTGTGTCCCATAAGCGCCATGTTACCCACAGCACCTGGGTTTTAAGAATAAAGTGCATTTATCTCAATGTCCTTGCAAAACTGTAAATATATGAAAGCCTAGTGCACACAACGGAAATCAATGAGAATGTTCCAACTAATGCTTTCAATAAGTCTGTAATTGGGATTAAACACAGAGGCTGACACATATCAGTTAAATTCAAATTATGTAGCTGCAACAATTGTTACTTTGCTAGTCATTTGGTAGTGGCTTGCGTTTCATTACTAGACAATCACAGGTATCATCTCTGCAATTTCAGCAACAGAAGGGGTTACTATCACAGTATTTTGCGGGACCATTAGTATTAACCCAATCACATTATTAAAGGTTCTTCCACATTTTTTGTTTTATTTTCTAACCTGCATGTAAACTCACCTCTGTAAGGCCAAGGACCATTCTCCAGGTGGAGGATGCCAAGCCTACTGCAAGCACAGTAGGATAATGAAGCTTTATTTGTCCCTAGACAAATAGGAACGGCTCTATGAGCTACTTGATCATAGATGTGCTCACGAGATGGAAAATGTGCCAGAGATGGAAAATTGCCTTCACATATCAAGAAATCCTCCTGCCAAGGACTGTGCTTACAGCTTTTATTGGCTGATGGGTTTTACGTCATTTGAAATAGTAAGAAGTGAGCACTTTTAATTTTTTTTTAATGTCATCTGCAGTGAAGGCCTGAAATACTCCGTATCTCAAGGGTTATGATTTGTCAGGGCAGTAAGAAACATGGAAGCTGAAGCTTACTTTGTTGAAGTGAATCCCTTTTCCTTGTTAAGTCTTAACGAGCATGATTCCCTGTGGTGGCCTAAATCAAAAGCTCAAACAGCAAGCCAAACTACAGACTGAAAATCTTCAACAGACCTCTCAGAAGACGTTGCTAGCTTCTGTGACCCACAAGGAATTAAAAGATTAGGAATGTGTGGAATAAAGCAACGGGGAATGTGTCCCTTGCTCCTACAAGTAGGAGGAGAAAATCTTATGCTTGCCACTGGTTTCACCAGATTTGAGGGGCTGGGTTATGCAAGACCTCATAGAAAGGGAAGACCTAAATGGAAGATCAGTTGTTTTAGGATGGAGTGGAAAGATAATTGAAGAGGACTTCAGCACCTCCTTCCTCAGCACAAAAGCCTAGAGATGAGGAAATTCCTACAGAAGTATATCAGGCAGTGTCATGAAACCACCTTATTGGCCAACATGTAGATGTAACAGAGAAACAACTTTCAACCTGTCATAAACTGGCATAAAATCAAACCATCAAGACAAGCCTGGAAAAATAGGAAGTCATGTCTGACACCTGTCTGATAACAGCACAGCCTGTGCACGAGGCAGTTCTCCAAATATTTGCTTTTCTTGAACATCCATTCATTTCTTTCTACCATTTAAATTCTACAGGGTGCAGCTTTGATTTTGGCCCTTCACTAGGACAGATGCACTTCAATGTAAATTTTGCTTTTTCTTCTGGCTACCTTCATGTTCATTCAACTGCTGCATGACGATTTATGAAGACAGAAAAAATGCAAAAGAACAGTGAAGATCGGGGCCTTGGGGCAAGAGCAGAAGATCACGTCCCTCTCTGCAGTGTTACTGGTGGGTTCTTCTGAGGTTACACAAGGGGATCAAGATTCCCTGATCCTGGGTACATGGGCAAATTTTTTGCCTCCTCTTATTGACCCCCTGGACCTGATGTATTTTCTGTCACTTACAATCCATGTTTAGAAAGAGCTCAGGCCTGTATTAGTCTGACTTCGGCACACATGACCAGAGGACAGGCTCAACAGTCAACGGAGGCCTAACACATGACTTTTAGATGGTAAAACCAAGATGAGAAGAACCTACTCTCAAGGTAGATGCCTTGGTGCTTGTTTGGTTGCATGGTAAGCCAGCATACCTTGCTAATCTGGCAAAGCTAGAGAAACTTCATATTTCCCATGAAGAATGCATCATTGATATCAACACACATTACTCAGTAGCTCATTTCCATGAAGTATTAACAGTAAAATGCCTCCAAGCCTAATAAATTTTGTCTCTCAAAATTATCTTCAAGTTACCTTCTTTTTTCCACCATGGTTGACACCTGAATAGCTTAAAAGTTATGGGCCAAACTACTGTTAATTCCGTGCTACTCCAAGAAAACTCTGGGAGGGCTGTGAACACATGGACTGCCCAGTATGCAACTGCCCAAGTAATTAACCATTGTCTGCAAGGGGAGGTAAAAACTGTCTTGATTTTACTAAGAGGAAATGAGGCAAAACTTAGAACAAGATTGCTCGGGGGAAGTCAGAGTCAAAATAAAAATGGACCATGTTTGCTGTCAGACATCTACCTCTGAGCTAGTCACTGTAGAACCTCTTTACAGTCACCAGAACAGGTATCTTACAAAGGCGATTCATCTTCTGATACAGGCGCCCAAGCAGGCCAGTTGAATCAGACCCCCCCAGCATGTCTTTCTCTTTATTGACTATAAAGGGAGTCAGGGTCGACTAGCTTTAATGTGGGTAACCACACTGTTCTCATCAAACAAATCCGACTCCTGGTTTTTATGTGCTGACCACAACATCATTCCCAGGCACACAGCATGTGACAGCTGAACAGGGAGTACTCTGTTTGCAAAGTCAGGCATTGCAAAGCTACGAAATGGCTTAACAAATTTCAAGCCTTCAATCTTTGCTCACCACTGTTTGTATGGAGGCAACATCATTAAGTCTTTCATTGCATAATGGTGCCGTATTTTTACAATGTAACGTTTCCTTATTGTTCTGTTTGAAAAAACAGTGCTACAGGGAAGAAATGTGTTTATGGTGAAAGGGGCTGGTGTTTTCTGCAGGAGATTGATGGAAGGAGAGAAAATTCAAGTGTCACCCATACAGTAATGACATCAGAGTTACAAAAATGTCCCTACCTGTGCATCTTGAACATGCACACAGAGTAGGAGGGAGATTCAGCAAGGGACCCCCTTGATGCTCCATCTCCAAGGGATTATAGGGAGGAAGCAGCAAGTTTTTCCATGCCACTTCTTGGGAATTATGATTAAGGAAAGGAGTTGAAGGAATCACGTAACTTCTTCTGAGTCCCAGGACTATGCCTGGAAATGTAAGTCATTCAAGGAAAATGATGGAGACTTTGCAAACAGGTATCATGGAAAGACAGATATTCATTCTGTGAACTACAACAAGGATGAATTAATTAATGTATTGAACAGTGATGAAGTCACACTTACCCTGGCTTCATTTCAGGAGGTTTAGGTAGGGGCTTCAGAAAGCCTTTTTTCCCAACTAACCAATATGTGTCTTCTACTCCTTTACCCTAAAATAAAACCAAAAATCCAGATGAAGACCAGCTTCTGACCACCCTTTGCTTAATACGTAACTTCCTCACTGGGTTTCTGAGGGCTTCATAAATATCCAGAGACAGAGCAGGGCTGGAAAACTTGGCCTCTCCTTCACAACAGTTTGGGGATTATTTGAATTTCACCATCCTAAAAGAAAAGGCTTTGTTCAAACTGTCATCTACAAATGACCCTCATTGAGCTGGGTCATTGAAACTACACAGCCTAACAGAAATGAGAAACTACAGGACTTCTAATCGTCTTGTCAGTACCAACATCATTAATTGAGAGATTTTACAACAGTTGCTGGGCTGAGTATCAGAAAAATAATGTCCTCTCCCACTGCTGATGATTTAGTTGAAGGTGAGCTGCACCTGATGAAATGCAGCCAACTATAATATATCAGAGTCAATCACCCTTGACTGGAGAAGTGGAGCAAAACAGATGCTTCTAGGGTGACATCCATCTCCCGATAAACTGGACCTTGAAAATGTCAGGTTAATAATTTCCTAAAGAGCCAATTTGTCTCCACTAACTATCTAAAGGTTTCTTTCCATTGACTGAACCTGGAATAATTACCTCAGATCTCCACCTGCAGACATATGAACTTGGGTAAGATGATTCCACTTGTCATGAAAGATTGTTGACAGACCTGAGGCCACATTCAGACCTCTTACTGTAGGTGTTTAAGGTAAATAAGCTCCTACTTCTGTCTTTTAACTATATAAAGGACAAAGTGGTGTTTTGAATTATTTAGTGTTGTCTTGTTTGGACACTGTGAAAAGTAGAAGCTTCTGTACAGGGTGGACTAAATAGAGTCCTAAATAAATACACAGATCTAGCACATACAGCTGATTGCTCAGTCCTGTGATCCTTCAATAATTCCCTCACGCACTGAAACAATCGATGGGGAAAATATGGGAAGGATCCAAAAAAAAGAGTGGTGGATGAAAGCCAAACAAGAGCTTAATATGAGAATTCCTTAAAAAAAGAATATTCCCCTGTGAAGTGTTTCACACAGCCCTGGCCTTCTTACCTTCAATTCCGTTTTTCCCCTACGTACAATCTGATAGCCTTCGTTTAGACTCCGAAGCGTATCCACTGTACTTTGGCTGACATGAATTCTGTAAGCTGGGAACGGAAAGCAAAACAGCTGGATCACTATGCTGCACACACACTGCAAATTCCCCACTGCTTCATACAGGCAAGAAAAAATGCCCAAAGGCATGCAGGCATGTAGCTGGTGTAGCTGTGTGGTGCTCCTCTACATAGAGCGTGATGCTGATGGACGGATCCTTCCAGGTAGGGCTGGAACAAGCACAGGGTGAGAGGAGATCTACACCGGAGATTTCCTGGAGGATATCAAACACTAAGTGTGGAAGTCCAGCTCTTAATAAAGATGGTAAGCGTTTTTTCAGCAATGTCTTCGCAATACTGTGGCCAGCAGGCCCAGGGCAGTGACCGTCCCTGTGCTGGGCTCTGGGGAGGCCAAAACTCGAATCTTGGNAACAAGCGCCAGGAGCAGAGGAAACGACCTCAAGTTGCACCAGGGGAGGTTGAGGTTGGATCTGGGGAACAATTTCTTCCCAAAAAGGGCTGTCGGGCATTGGAACAGGCTGCCCAGGGCAGTGGTGGAGTCACCATCCCTGGAAGGGTTTAAAAGATGCATAGATGAGGTTCTCAGGGACCTGGGTTGGTGCCAGTGTTGTGTCAACGGCTGGACTCAATGCTCTTGAGGGTCTCTTCCAACTAACGCGGTTCTATGATTCTATCTCTCTTGAGAAGTTCATCAACCACCCATCCCAGGGACTGCCCCAAATACTCACGCAGGCCCGTGGACTCCATTCTTGACGCTGTGTTCACCGTGTCTCCGAAAAGGCAGTACCGAGGCATGGTAAGCCCCACCACACCTGCCACACAAGGCCCTGAAAGACACGTCATCTGTATAACCCAGAAGGTATTGCAAAAATTCAGGGGTCTACTGGCAAACAAATCTCATCCTCTCCTCTGGTATTCAAAAACCACTTGGAAATACAGGTTTTTTAAACAGCTCATTAGCCTTCCTGCTTGCTACAAGTAGTCAAAATGCATTGGTGTTTTCTGACTGAGAAAGGTCTTGTGTGGTAGGATCTCAGTTCACCATCATCTGGGAGAAATTTGTCCAGAGTTCCTGGAAGCTCTAGGACTATCGGAATGTCATTTTAAAAAGTCAGCTCTGACCTCATTTTCCATCTGAAAAATGTTCAGATCCTGTGACATACCCTGTGTCCCAGGGAAACAGGACTGAAAATCCGCCTTGGAAGCTGAGAGATGCTGGCAGCACGCTGGACCACCCTGTGTCCCCTCCTTGGAAAGGAAGACATCATTAGCCTGCCTGTCTAGCCAAAAACTGTTTATTTTCCCTCTCATTCCTTAGACGAGATCCACTCCCTTCCAAAGTAGCTCCCGAAGAACCGGTGCCAAGTTCTCAGGGAGAGGTATGTGTGTAGGATTCACAGGAACATGCACACAGATAAAGTGTGTGACAGCCAAAAACCACAGACGACTGTCATCTGGGGCACTTGGGTTAGCTAATGTTTGGACTGTGTTCTGAAGGATGAGATGCTAAATTTCGTCACCCACAATTTAAAATGCCAGGCTTGCAAAATAAATGCAAAAAAAAAACCCCAAAAAACAAAAAACAAAAAAACCCAAACAAACAAACAANAAAAGAAAAAGAAAAAAGAAAAAGAAAAAGAAAAAAGAAAAGGAAAAAGGAAAAAGAAAAGGAAAAAGAAGGAAAAGGAAAAGAGAGAATGCTCTCAGCATTGAAAGGAGGTATGGGGCTTTGTGCAGAGAAAATAGAAGTTTCTATCTATTTTCTATCGCATGTATTTATGTCATAAGTCTTTCCAGGCTCTGCCTGCCTTTTCAATTTCATGATCCTTCTGGGTTAAAGTTTTAGCAAAACTGACATCTAGGAAATCTTTTCCAATGCAAGGTTGCAAAAGATGTGAACATAGTACATCATCAACACTATCTGAAGTGAATGCTATATATAAAGCTTTTCATAATATAAAAAGTTGTAGGTTAAAATTTTGTTATTGTAGCATCAAAATAATAGTAATAATAACGTAATTGTAGCCTAATTTAAAAGTGATCAGTTAGTTGTTTTAGGACAATGTAATTTTACTGTAATTTTAGCCTTCTTAGTTACAAAAGTGGAGTCTTCATATAGTTTTCAGATGTATCTTAAAGACAGTGAAACTTCACAGCTGAAAGCTATGGGGAACTTTGCAAGAACCCTTCTTGCTGTGACCTCTGAAAAGTTGTTGCTGCAGAGTCAAAGTAATAGGATTTTAATATAATTTATGGAGGATGCAAACTGAGAGGTAAGAGATTGTAACTCCAGCCTAGTAAAGCATCACTTATTTAAAGTTTAAAAAAAAAAGAGGAAGAATGGTTCGTACAAAAAATGTTACATGGACTTAAACAGCATGTCTGGATCAAAAACAGCATGCAGGGACTGCTGGACATCAGGAAAATCTGATTTAATGCTGGTTTTTCAAATTGCCAACGTGCCATGCAACCTTGGATAAGACACTGCCCCTCAGAAACTCTTCTAATTTAGTTCCCATCCTTATCAGCACTCAGGAGTTTGGTTCAAGCTCTTCAGGAGAGGACCTTTATCCACTAGAGGAAGTTTTTTCAGGGTCTAGTCTATAGGCACATCTATGGCACTATTGTAAAGACACCATTGATACTACTGGGTCAAGGTTCTAACGCTTGCCTAAGCAGTCCTTAATGTGTGCACACTAACACAGCATATGCATAAAAAGGGATCTGTTTGGAGACGTTTTAATTCCTGCTTCAATATCAGCTTTGCCTGAGAATACACTACTTCAGCAACACCTCTCTTTGTCTTGTGGTGGTGACATGATGGTGGCACTCAGAAGTATCAAAGCTCCTTCTGTAATAGGTGTTGCAAGGACACAAAGAGGTGGTTCTTGTCAAAAAACAGTCCTCAAGGAGGAGGATTTAATTCCATTTTAAGAAGCACAAGGTGGAGGACAAGTCAATGAAGTCAATTGAGTCGCTGTCAAAGCCTTTCCACATCTGCACCTGAACAGCTCTCCAGGGTCCACTTGTGTGTCCACCACATCTCCACTGACCACAAAATGAATGTCCTGGAAACACCTCCACCTGGGTGCCTAAATTCAGGTTTCCTACTCAGTCAGTGCAATCACCCAATCGTTTCTGCAAAGCTCACAACCTAGGATAGGCAAGACTTTTAGGGTGAGGTACTATCTTCCTAGAGCACTGCTTGTAAGCCTGTCCTCCTGTTGCAGAAAGTTATAAGTTCTAAACCAACCCTACAGTGTGAGCATGGCCAAAGGACTTCTCCACGATGACAGCATCCAAGAGTTAATTCGCTTGCTGCCTTTGCTGCCTGCGTGTGTTCCCCTTTGTCTAGACAGCCTCAGCAAAGGACTAGCAAAAACTTCCAGCGATGAATCTCCCACAGTAACAAGTTTCAGAGGAAACCAGAAATGAGAACATTATGGCTGAGTTGTTTAATTACACAGGTTCGCTGGTTTGTTTTGAAATGGCGCTTTGCCAGGGCTTGCAGGGTCACTTAACGAGCCGTGCTGGCTACGACTCTGCAGCAGCCATCGCTGGTGCTGTGGAGGTTAATAAGTTCAATCGAAGTGCAGGGCTGCCTGCCAGAGGGCCTGACTGATAAACACATCCCCTTCAGCCTCCGTGGAACAGATTGTCTTCTCACCACCGCTCGCCCTGGCCATCCAGCTCCAGCCCAGACGTGGCCAGGGTGGAAACAGCTGAGTCAGCTGAGTTTTTCTGCACAGGCAATCAAGTTGAGAGGGGAAAGCCAAGACTCCAGGGTCCATTTTAAGCAGGGGAAAAACTGTAGACCAAACACCGGTCTTCTTGTCCTCCTTGTCTTACCCTTGCTTTGCCGCAGATGGACAATGGGCATGGGCCAGCAGATGTTCCCAGAGCTACAGCTCTCCATTTGGGGCTGGAGGGATGTGGGCAGCCCAAGCCCAAATGGCATTTATTGCTTTTTCAGAGAAGGGATCACGAGCTCTTCTTGGCACCAGTTTCCAGAGAGCAGTTGGCCCGTGAAACTGGTGGTCACACCCGTTCTGCATCCTTTCCAGGACAGTGAAAGTGTCACCCAAGATCTCCTCTCCCCTCAAGCGCTTCCTCAAAGCTTCCAGGATTTTGGTGATTCCCTCTTCATGCTTCTTTCCTCAGGAGAAATGGGGTCTAGGGTTAATCAAACTCTGCTGTCAGCTCAGTGGCTCAAAGAGCTGGTTTGCTTTGGAGCATGCGTTTCTCACTCATCCCATGACAGTATGATGTTGCCAGATCTGTACAAAACAAGATCTGGCCTCTGCTTCTTTAGAAAGAAAAAAAATAAACCAAACAATTCCTCCCCCTCTTCCTTTTACACTTTACACAACAGTTCATAGCAACATCACTTTCCAGATACCCAGAGTTCATAAAAACAAGAAAAAATGTAACTACCCCAACATACACATCAGCTAGGGATGGATTTTTGGCTGGGTGTATGGAAGGTGTGTTGCAGAACTGCTGTCAACAGGCAGCAGCAGATGTTGCACACCGAACTTCCCCCTTTCCATGCTGAAAATGTGCTACTGGTGCCCCAGAGGCTCCTGCTCTGGGCAAGACAAGCTGGGGCCATAGATTCATTTAATTCCTGCCAGAGTATAAAACCAACAGTGCTCCTGCAATCATTCCTTAACACTTCAGACTTTTGTGAAGGACCAGCTAAGACCACCGCTCTGCAAAGACAACAGAAGGGAGGTGTATATTTAGAGATAACCCCAAAATAATAAATTACATGGTCTAGGAGATATGAAATAATGATTTTAGCTCTGCTCAAGTCACAGTGCTGTTCTTGGTATATTCTGTGTGAGATTCTTCTCTTTCTCTGCTCTTGTTTCCCTATGTATACAACAGGGACCAGGATATAGAGATGTAAAACATGTGCATGCCAAAGCTGCAAAAATTTGGGCATTATTGGAAAGGTGGAAGGATAAAAAAAGCCCTTTAATATTGGGTGAGACTCCTGGTTAATCTTACTCATTATTCAGCTTCCCACAGCGGGTGGTACCCAGTACTTCGAAGGAAGATGCAGGAAGTCCCATGATGAAGAGGTGGGAAAAAATACTAATGGATGACCATGGTATAAAATTATGAAGGTTCATATGTCTTCAAAAAAATGATGATTCTATGATAACAGCAGATGACTTTTCTTCCATTTAATATCTCAGTCATACTTTTGGTTGTGTGATGACTGCAATCCTCCTGTTTGTTTTGTTTTGTTTAGTTTTGCAGTTTAATTTCATTTTATACAAAAAAGAACTTATTTTCTTTTTAAATGAGCCACTTTTCTGTTCATTGAACAGATTGTGACTTCTGTATTAGAGATAATTTACTTTCTTTATAACATGTAGAGATAATTTACTTTATAACATGTTTTCTTTTTTATATATATACCTGTACCACATATTCTTCCATCTACGTCCAACCTGTAATAAACCTCCCCAATCTTTTTCGTTCTTTCACTCTATTCTCTTGTTTCTCTGTGTTTTTTCATTTCAGAACAGAGTTACAAAGATGTCTGCATATCACACCGTTGAAGATCCTGTGGCACATCAAAGAGCCACCCTTACAATGAAACCCTTGTGACTGACATTTCTGATGTAGTTCCTGACTGTGACAGAATACACAATTTCTCCCTCTAATGGAACTTAGCTATTTTCCTGATTGGGGTCTGTGTTTCCTTTTTAAAGCCCTTGTTGCTATGGAAGATTTTAAAGCATCTTCCAAAGGTGCTTGCTTTGGGGCAGAGAGGGAGAAAGCATTCAAAGCTGAAAATACAATTGCAAAGGAGTTCTTTGATGTTCATGCGTAGCTGCCTACCTGTGTGCAGCCCGATCCGTATCCTGAGGGGGATGTCTGGCATGTGTCTCATTTTGAATGTCCCCACCGAGCTGAGGATGTCCAGGGACATGTTGGCTATCTCAGCCGCGTGCTTGTTTCCATTGCGTTTTGGGAGCCCTGAGGCAACCATGTAGGCATCACCAATTGTCTCCACCTGCAAATACCGTGGCATTAATAAATAAATACGTAAATTGAAAAATATTGGAAAGAGCAGTAGAATAAAACTACAAGAGTGTTTGACCCAAACACAGCTTGATCCTCATGCCCAGGTACTCCTCACCTTGTAAACATCATGGTTTCCAAGCACGGCATCAAATAATGTGTAAAGATCATTCAGAAGGTCAACTACTTCAATGGGTTCGCTGAGGGCTGAGATGGTTGTGAAGCCCACGATGTCACTGAAGTAGATGGTCACCTGGTCAAAATACTCCGGCTCCACAGTGCCACCAGTCTTGAGAGCTTCTGCCACTGACCTGAAATAACAACACAAGACGACCCAGGCACAAACCCTTGTTGTAAGACGTGCCCAAGAGCTCAGAAAGTCCTGTCCTACTGTGCTCAGAAGATCTTGCATTAAATAGAAGGCTCCATATGGCTGTAACAAGCACTGACAAAAGTTTCTTACTTTGACTGGAAGGTGCTTGTCAAAATTGGAGGTCAGCTTTGCAAACTCACTGAGTTCTGGGAAATTCTTTTGTCCAGTCTAGCTATGTAGTGCCAAGGCATTTTATCTATTTAGCTTTTAACCATCTGAAATACTAGTACTTACGGGGGGAGCATTTGTGACAGTAGCTTTTCTGTCTTCTGTTTTTCAATCTCTAGCTCTTCAGTCCGCTCCCTGATTAAATCTTCCAGGTTGCTTGAATACTGCTCAAGCATCCTGAGCATTGAGTCAATGATATTGGTCTTTTTCCCTTTGTTTATGGTTTTGAACTGGAAAAACAAACTGGAGAGTTATTTCCACATCTCATTACACCATCGTAGTACTCTAAGTTTGGAAAAGAAGAAAAAGCAAACACTTATTTTAAAGGGACAATGGTAAAGACTGGTTTTGTTAGTGGCAATAGTTCAAGAATAAAAGAAAAAGGCAAAATAGAAGGTTAATTTGCACTAATAACTCTGGAAGCTGCCTGGGAGCATGTTGCTGCTTTATGAACTTTCAGTAAGGGTTAAGTGAAACACCACCACCTTCCATGGGATGACAGCATGTATGTGAGTTGTTATGGAGTTGTTTGCACCCTCATTTGTGCCATGACTAGCCTTTAGGGTACCTTGCAGCCATTTGCACTCAGAGGTGCAAATTTCAGGGCAGTAGCAATAATTAAAATGTGTTTCTTTCTTACTCATCTTAAAGCCACCTTTGCACATTGGCACGTATGCGTACTGCCACCCCCTCTCCCAAACTCATCATTTTGTTACGCCTTCTTCACCTGAAGATGAGACAATGGACCATTTGGATAATCTGTGGCTTCAGATGCTGCTTTGGACTCAAGAGTGGAGTCAAAGAGGTGTAAAATTAATCACAGTTTCATAGAACTGAAAGGTAAAAATTATGGATTTTGGTTCATCTGGTTTGACCTTGTAAGAACATGGGAACAGTACTGCTGGATTAGACAAGGGATTAATTTTGCAACTACCTGTCCATGGGTCTGGCCAGTAATAGATGTCTGGAAATGCTGTTTGAACAGGGCTTAGGTCCAGTTTTATTTCCTCATGAGATGCTCCCAGCCTCCCCTAATCTGCAGTTAGGGGCCTCCTATGACAAACACTGCATTTAGATTTAATGGCCTTTGGTGAATTTTCCTTTTAAATGAATTACCTTTTAAATACTCTAGAAGATCAAACAACGTATTGATCTGAAGGTGCCATCATAATTTACAGATTTTTGATCTCCATCAGACCATCCAGGCAGGTACACTGCAAATGTGAAGACACCAAGCCCATGTTCATGCTGCTGCACACCCTACGTAGTGATGCCATGGCAGCCCAAGTTCAGGGCAAGGTATAAGCCAAGACAGGCCTAGCCAACAAAAATAAATATCTAGACACCACGAACCATAGAATAATGCAATAGCAAAGGCAAGACTAGAGCTCTGGGATTTATTCAATCGTTATATAAGGGCTCACTTAAAGAAATAAAACGCTTTCCTGCCAAGTACAAGGACTGCACCTGCTACTCTATTCACTGACCTTATGAAATATCTCCTCAAAAGTTGGACGTCGCTCAGGGGCTTCACCCCAGCATTGCTTCATGACCTGGATGCACTCCAGGGGGGCCAACTCGGGGGCTATGTTTGGGCGGCACAGGGGAGGGGGCTTCTTTACTTTCTTTATAATTTCTATGACAAAGAGAAGAACGGGAAGCATATTGTGAGATGGAGGGTCTTGTTGGGGAAAAAGGACAATGGACATTTTTACCTGTCCCCTGATCACTCCTTCAGCCATCACTGGTTTTGCTCACCACCAAAAGGCTGTGTCAAGTGAACCTGAGGGTTTCAGCTTTCCTCTGCCAGGAGTGTCTTGGAGAATTTAGAAGGTAATTGTGGTAGATGCCCCATCACTGGACACATTCAAGGCCAGGCTGGATGGGGCTCTGAGTTGAAGATGTCCCTGCTCATGGCAGGAGGATTGGACTAGATGAGCTTCGAAGGTCCTGTCCCATCCAAATTATTCTATGGTTCTATACTTCCATGGTAAAAGATTAATCTGTCTCCTTCCTCTGGTGAACGAAGTTATGAGAAATAGAGTGGCTGGATGGGGGAAGGTTTTGTGACAGATGGATGTATGAACTCACAGGCTTGTATTTAATGGAATTACCTCTGATTTTCTCCATTAGGATCTGTGCTCCTCTAAGGGAGCAGAGGGATATGGGCAAGCCCAGACAGGAAGAATACCAGCCTCTGAAACTTCATGAACACGGATCCAGTACGTAGGAGGTTGATGAGAATGGAGACAGTGGAAAGTATTTTAAGGGGGAGAGTTTGGGTTCAAAACAACATCTGGGCAGTGACTCCCTATCCAGAGGCTAAAAAAAGCTAATAAGGAACTGAGAAGTAAGTCCTTGAATCTGTGCTTTTAGATAAAACAGCCCTACGGTGAAGGAGCAGGACTGCAGGTTTTGTTGACAGCTGAAGTATGGACGGAGGAGTCTGTGATGTCTGAACCCAACCTCGACTTGAATTTTCAAATTAATTGTTTCTTAGTAAGAATAGGAAAAATGTGGTGTTCTTTTTTTTTTTTTTTTTCACCCAAAGTGATTTTATTTGAAGGTTTCATTGTGTGTAGCGCAGAGCAGTCATCTGGAATGAAAACCACCCTCTTTCTGGCAGGAACCCTGCATTTCCACAGCTGTGACTGTGAGTACCCAAAGCTTTTCAGTGTCGACAGCACATTTTAAATTTCTTTGGCTCATCCCACCAGTCTCCACCACACGAACTAAACAAAGCACCTGGCCCAAATATTTCCAAGGGCAGCCAAGGGGAAATGCCTTCCTCAGACAGTTTTAAAGTTCACGCCATGAGTGAAAGCTCCTTGAGGATTAGGATGCAATGAGTAGAAATTCATCATTTTATCAGGTCAGGAAACTGGAGTGCACTACGTGCAACATTTGCTGGAGGTTCCTGATGGGGACAAGGTGGGGGGACACCTGCTAATTACATCATAGGCTACATCATTGATCCAGCTCTTAATTACAGAACAGGTTACATCATAATCATCGTTGTCATTGTGTTGTTGCAGCAGGTTGGGTTGTGGCAAGGTCAGGGCCTCATTTTTACGGGCACTGGAAAACAGGCAGATACTGAATGGCCATACCCCACTTGGTGATTGTGCAGCTTAAAATGTGTTGAGAATGGGCTTTCACTGAAATCAGATCTGTTTTGATTGTCCTTCCTGTTCAAATGTTTGTGAGTTGTCTGCAGTGTGTTTGCTTTACCTATGCATGGACAACAGTTTGAACTAATGAGAGTTGCACCATCAGCAGTTCCTAAGGAGTTCACCTATTTGGTATTTGTGGTACAAGCGACCTTATCTACGTCAGCGGGGTCATGATGTATCGTTTCATCCTCTGCTGAAGAGAGAACCTATTCAGAACCTGAGAGAATGTCAAGAAGATGTGCCAGGGGAGGTTCAGGTTGGACATGAGGAAAAGGTTCTTCACCCAGAGGTGCTGGACACTGGAACAGGCTCCCCAGGGAGGTGTCACGGCCCCAACCTGACAGTGTTCAAGAAGAGACTGGACAACGTCCTCAGACACACGGTGTGACCTATGGGGTTGTCCTGTGCAGGGACAGGAGTTGGACTCCATGATCCCACAGGGTCCCTTCTAACTCAGGACATCCTATGATTCTGTGAGAACCTCTTTAAATGGGGAAGGAATTAAAGAAAAAATAGATGGACATATGGACAAAGCAGGATGCTAGAAAAGGGTCCAGCTCAAAAACCTCAACCTCCATGACATACAAAAATGGGCCAATGAGGAAGGAAAGGAATTCCCAAGGTATGAGAAAATCTGCCATCAGATTTCATCCCATACCTTGATGAAAAGTCAGAGTTTTGACAGAGAACTGGAAGTGCTGAAGTGGCCTGAAACCATCAAGTTCTGAAGCATCATGTGGGGAAACCCAGAGCCCCAACCCCATTGATACCAGTGGTGAGTCATGTACCACATCCAAGATCAGAACTACACATTTTGGTGTCTATTATGGACATTTTGTTGAAAACAGTCTTTTGTCACCCAGAAAGGTCACGAGATTGGGACATTTTTTCCATAGTAAAGTTTTACTCAAGGGGCTTGGCCAGACCTTTCATGAGCACTGTGTGTAAAGCCTTTAGAAATGTACTCAAAGAGTTGCCTACCTTCAGCTGAGAGTTCTGACATGCAGTATGGTGGACCCCGAACAATCACTTCTTGTAGGATGATTGCAAAGCTGTAAATGTCCCCTTTGAATGTGCCTTTTCTGTGCATATCGGGGTCTCTCAGTAGTTCTGGAGCTGTCCATAGCAATTCTAAAAAAATCAAGAGTATCATGTTTCTTGCCGTTGAGCTCAGACTATTGCAAATTAAGTGCTTAAATGAACATTTCAGTCATTTGAGGAGAGGTTGGAACATACTTCATTATTTACTGAATCAAGTCTTCAAATTCTTGTGATGTGTTAGAAATATTAAACTTCATTCCTGACCAAAAAAAAAAAAAAAAATTTTCCAAATATCACTCTATCTTTTAAAAAAATATTGCTGTACCAACAATTTATATCCTATGGCACCAGCCCTGAACTTCAACATAAGAAGACTTCTCACCACTGTCAAAAACTTTAACAACTTTTTTGGTTTGAAAATGTCACATAGACAAAACATTGGTGCTGAAGCATGGATTTCTTGTTGCTCTTTTACAAAGCATCAATAACTAAAATACTTTCTGTAGTTCTTATTAAGATGAAAGCAGTTTCCGTAAAAGCAGTTTGTGGCAGTGATCAGTCTTTATAATCATATAGTTCAAGGGATAAAAGACATGGCTGTAAAACACAGCCTCATCAAGAAATGAATCTTCTTCAAACTGGGGTATTTTTACCCTGATAACTGTATATTTGGGTAGTGAGAATAAGGAATATTTCTGCTACTGCAATATATATAACTTCTGTAAGGGAGGAGAAGGTCTACTGGCAACTGCTGTCTCTGAGACTCTGAAAATGTGTAGGAACACTACATACCCCTAGAAACATACATACATGTGACACTACATACCCCTAGAAACCAGATTTCAAGGATAAACTGGTATATCAGACCAACCCCAAGGTACCAAGGAACTAGGCAAAAGAAATCCAGTCAAAGTCTCCAAATCTGGTCCCATGAGCCACTGTCCCTAAGTGATGGGACATGTGGGAGCCTTTGATGATTGGGATGAAAAGAACCTATTTCAAAGCCACCTGTATGGTTTTGTGTTCCAGATGGTTCAGTTTTAAAAAATAAGGCTCTTTGCATTTGGCTTAACCTAAAACTTCAAATATAGGGTTGGAACTAAGGTTATGAAGCCAGTTCCACCAGTCACAGAAATTCAGGATTGATTCAAATTTCAGGGGCGTTTAAATCCTTCTCCAACTATGACAAGCTTAAGTTCTGCCACTGCTTACAATAAAATCTGTTTCCATTACCACGACACTCTGTTATTCATTTCACTTTCAGAAGTCTGAAAAAACCTTTGTTTAACCTTTCCTGTAACAATGCATTTTATACAAGCAACTAGATGTTGTGAGGCTGAGCCCTGCAATTGCGTGATGACCAACATCTGTTAAATCAATGGACAAATATGTCCCCCAAAATATTTCCTTATGGCACCTACCTTCTGGGGGTGGCTGGATATATGGGCATTTCTGTGTTTCTAAGAGCTCATTATAACCATAGTCAGTGATCTTCAGCACAAACCGACCATCCACAACACAGTTACGAGACTTGAGACGTCCATGGGCAAAATCTCGGTGATGCAAGTATCTAATTCCCTATGAAAAACAGAGAAGACTGAGGTTATTCCTTAAGAATTATCCATCAGCATTTAGAGACACCAAGTCAAATTGTGACCTTGGATAGCATCAAATACAGCGTTGGATCTATATTAGATGTAGTGCCTATCAACCCAATAAACTGTGAGAAAAGTTCAGAAATGGATTAGGAACAAGAATTAGGCTATCTGCACCCTAAAGTAAGGCTGGAAAGGACTGTCAGCTTTAGGAACACCCAGATATCTCCCTCTGCACCCCTCGGACTCATTGCACTTAGAAGCTGTGCTTTTAGACAAGCTTAAGAATGTGGACACAAGTGGTACCCAATGGTTAGGTCAAGGGAAGCCATTAAGAGCTGGATGCCCTTACCCAGCTCCCTCAAGGAGGGTCAGAAAGTGAATCATGGGCTGTAAGAATAGTTCTGTCAGTCTACCCTCTGTAGGCCACCTGTCCCAGATTAGTAGTTCACCATTAGGAGATGAAAACACATGGGATGTGATTGGAAGTGTGTGAACACTCTTCTAAAGTGACCATAGAATCATTTTGGTTAGAAAGGACCCTCAAGATCATTGAGTCCAACCATTAGCCCAACACTGTCACTAACCCATAGCACTAAAACTCTAATCTACACATCTTTCAAACCCCTCCAGGGATGGTGACTCCACCACTGCCCTGGGCAGCCTGTTCCAATGCCCGACAGCCCTTTCAGCAAATAAATTGTTCCCAAGATCCAACCTCAACCTCCTCTGGAGCAACTTGAGGCTGTTTCCTCTGGTCCTGGCACTTGTTCCTTGGGAGCAGAGACCAACACCCTCTATGCTACAACCTCCTTTCAGGCAGTTGCAGAGAGCAAGAAGGTCTCCCCTCAGCTTCCTGTTCTCCAGGCTGAACAACCCCAGTTCTCTCTTATCCACATGGTTGCATTTCTGATTTATGACAAGAAATGGCCTTTGGAAAGCATGAATTTATCACCAAATTAATTTTTCTAGGTGATCTGCTCTAGCCTGAGGTGTAGTTTTAAACTCTCATCCTGCTGTGTGGATGTAATCCTGTTCCCCCAAATAGTGCTTCTCTCAGATTATAACCAAATAGGAATAAGATGTTTCCATAAAAGACCCTGTGTACCGGTATAATTACATTCACATTGCTTTTCCTTGCATTACTATATAAATCCCAAAGTCTTGGATGAAGTAGCTATGTCAATATTAAAGTCACATGCAGCTCACGTCTCAGCAGAGGCAATGGATTTACTTTAATTAGATCCATCACAAGAGAGGACTTGAACATCCAGTCCAGTTTCATATCTTCGTTCCTCAGCAAGTCCTCCAGGCTTCCTCGGGAGCAGTACTCTGTCACTATGGCAAAGATGCCACAGTCAGAGAAAAATCCCAGGAACAGATTCACATTTTCATGACGCAGATCCTTCATCTGAAACAAGACAGTGAATCACAGCGAGACCAAGTCAGCCAGACATCTGCTCAGCATCTTCTTTATATCATCAGATGTCCTTGCCACTCCTGTAGTCCCAAAAAGCCTTTCACACAAGGATAGGGAAGAAATCAACCTTTTTGCTGCTTACTTTCAGCTCTCCTGCACTCTCTTTAAGCTTTGCTTTTCTTAGTCTATCAATTAACACTAGGACAAAATGGCTTTGCTGGGGTAAATTGAGTTCAGCATGTGGAGTCTTGGCTCTGGCTCTGGTCTGATCTGGAAAGCAATATGATGCCTGGAGGATCCAAAGTCATCCATCAAGGGTGCCTTTGGAGGCACGCCCTGGTAAATTTGTTATTTTTATATGCATAAAAATGCCACTCCTATGTTAGCAGTATCTGCCAACGACTAATAGCCTTGAATTTGGAAAATAAATGCATGTGCATGTCATTTAGTAATGATAATAAAATTGAAGACTGAAAGTAAACTTCTAGCAGGAATCTTAGCTGGAGACAGAAAGCAAATCCCAGAGAAAAGAACAACCTCGTCTGTGCCCCACTGTTAAGCAGTGAATAAATAACACATGAAAACAGCTACCAAGTGCACCATCCTTCCCTGACACAGTCAGGGATGGATGATTTCCTCCAAACCACTCTGCCTTTGCAGACAAGGTTGCTTAGAGGAGTCATTGTACATTTAGCACTGCACCAGCTTTGACGTGTCAGGCCCAGGGTGGAGTTTTGCGAGCTGCTGACTCTTGACACATGGCTCATCACTAAGTTTGTCAGATGCAGTCGTGCATGGCCCATTCCACCAGATTTCACCAGGCAAGACTCGTTGGCAGCCATGTGTGGCCCAATGGATAAACAGAAGACAGGGAGAATAAAAATACTGTGCAGCTGCAGGAGTCCCCCAAACAACCTTCCCTCCATGTGCCCAGTCATCCCCTGTTCCTACCTTCCTCAAGATGCTGGTGGAGCTTTGCCGCAGATTGTGAACTGCTCCCGTCTCAAATTTTTTCAGCCACACCCAGTCTCCCTGTCCACAATACAGGTGGGTGAATAACAGAGCAAGTTTCTGAGCTACAGCTAACATTGGGACCTAGGTCTGAATTCTAGGTCCTTGAATTTGAAAAAGATTGGGGATTTTCAACGTTCTTGGCAGTAGATTCTTTCTATATTGGAACTGAATAAGAATATCCACAGGAAACCCTCAAAAACTGAGGTGAGGCAGGACCTTCACCTGGATCAGAACTTCACAGCTGGAAAGTATCAGTGTATCTCAAACAATAATAAATTGATTAAAAAGGAAAGTAACTCTGCACAGAGCTTTTCTCTGGCATTAATAATCCAGTTTATTTGCTCCTTTTCAGGAAAATCTGCCATGCCATTTTTTTTTTTTTTTAAGTTGTCTTTTTAGGAAAGATCTGAAAGACGAGGTGAGTTTTCTTGGCCATTGCCTCTTCTTTTACTCCATACAGTCCTATTGGCACAAAGGAAATTGGGTAGCCCTTATTCTGTATGTTTAGATCCTGGCTTTTAAGAAAGATACATATTAGAAATGTCACCACCTAAAGGTTCTGTCTTGTAAGAAAGTTTCTTCACGGTGCCTTTAGGTGGTGACATCTCTAATGTTAAATACCACCACCCAACATGATTTCAGGTGTTGGAGTGAAGGGTCAGGTAGGGTTCAGTCACCTTAAGCACCTGTAAGTTCATAGAATCACAGAATCACAGAATGGTTTGGGTTGGAAGGGACCTTCAAAGCTCATCCAGCCCAACCCTGCCATGACAGGGACATCTTCACCAGCTCAGGTTGCTCAGAGCCCCGTCCAGCCTGGCCTGGGATGTCTCCAGGGATGGTTCATCCACCACCTCTCTGGACAACCTGGGACAGGCTCTCACCACCCTCGGTGTAAAAAAATTCTTCTTCATGGCTGGCCTTAATCTTCCCTCCTTTAATTAAAAACCACCACCCGTTGTCCTATTCCAACAGGCCCTCCTGAAAAGTCTGTCCCCATCTTTCTTGTAGGCACCTTTTAAGTATGGAAAGGCCTCAGTATGGTCTCCCTGGAGCCTTCTCTTCTCCAG
The DNA here is from genome assembly GCA_013399365.1 of Pampusana beccarii. Lineage (NCBI taxonomy): Eukaryota > Metazoa > Chordata > Aves > Columbiformes > Columbidae > Pampusana > Pampusana beccarii. The sequence goes on along the minus strand of VWYH01002908.1, from coordinate 92,281 downwards.
GCTGAACAATTCAAATTTTCTCAGCCTTTTTACATGCTTGGGAGTAACTTATGTTCATTCTCAGGGGCTGTCAGCAGTATTAAAGACCTATGGTACCGCAGCCCAAGACTTTCTCCACTTGAGCAGATCAGTGAATCAAAGCATCTGGAGAAGGCTTCACAAGCTCCCTACGTACCTCATACAAAGCCACATTGGAGGTTTCATGGGTGGCAGCTGTGCTTTTCAAGGAAAAGGAGTGGGTTGCAGATTTCAGGCTTCTGCCTTCAGCTGCTACGCTGTTTGCATCAGTCAGACTGTCCAAGGTCAGCCTCTGGAAGGCAAGGAAAGCAAGTTAACCTACATCCAGTTAACACCTCTGGATATAAACCCCCATCACAGCTCTGTCTAGGGCCATACATTTCACCCATGCTAGCAACCACCCAAACTTCCCATCTCAACCTCTCTGAATATCTGTCAAAGGCTCATAAGGTTGAGCCAGTTTAGTGCCTCGAAACACTTCAGCAGCACTTTAGGCGATGGAAATGCCATGGCTGGGGGGCAGTCTAAAGGGGCAGGTGTCTCTCTGAGCAGGTCACAGTGAAGTGTCTCCTTTGGCATAGACAAGAAGCCTGTATCTGTGCCAGTGCCCTAGGCAAAGGGATTGCTCCACAGAAATCCATATCATTGGCATGGTCTTGGGCATGGCCCTGGCTTATGCCAAATAACACTCCCCCATGAGATCTCCAGCTCTGGGCAGGAGGCAGCACAGGTCAGAAATGATTCCCAGTGGGAAGTTTGTATGCAATCACCTTATTTTAGAGCCTAAGATGGTTTAGATACATGGACATGAACTATGATGCACCATCCAACCTCAACAACAAAGAATAAGCCTTTGCTATTAGAATAAACACAAACAAAGGTACTACTTTACATCATCGTAACAGCTCTGACAGTGCATGTGCATCTAATTTGAGACTCAAAAACACTCAGCATATGGGAAATTTTCTGATATGCAGGGGAAAATGAGGCATGCGTAAGCGAATGAGCTTCCCAGACCTTCATGGGTTTAAAATGCCATACAGCAAACCTGTCTTGGAGTGTGCCACTTCCACCAGATTACTTTCATGAGTGGAAGGATTTACCTTCTTATGTAGCTCTGGGTTGATGAAGACAAGGTCATCCAAGGTCAGTATTATCTTGTTAGGCCCCCGGAATAGCTGGCTGTTCAAGATGCTATGCCTAGGAGATTTGGAGAGCCACAGTTATCATTTTTAGGTAGGTAACCAGTTTATACCACTGCTGAGTCCCCCACGTCTGGATTCCCCACAGTGTAAGGAAAGTGCAGCATGTAGTGTGGCAGCAAGGATGGACACAGGTGAAAGGAGAAGTCAAACCGTGATGCCCTGACTTGGACTGAAATCCCCCCAGTCAAACAGCAAGGGTTACCCCAACTCACAGACAAAAGCTATAATCTCAAAGGGTCTCATCACACATAGACAGCTTGAGTCAATCTGGTTACAGATAGAAATTGGATATGTATGTGATGCATACTTTGTTTTGCTTGGTTTTGTTTTTCGTATCCTAAATCCTTCCCCATTAGGAGACAATAATAGGTTTTATTAGACCAGCCAATCTGGCTGATGAGCGAAGAGCTTTTGGGCACGCCAGTCCTTCTGAGGATCTGAAAATGAACCATGGGTAATTTATAAAAGCTGCCTGGACACAAGTCACCACCAAAATTACTGGCTGAATCTCTGTATTGTAGCATGGTGCAGCACACAGCAAGATACCCCCTTGTAATGACTGCAAGCTTGTATAGAGAGAAAAGCTACAGGGGATGAGGAGTTTGGCGTGCATGGCATAGTGTAACACAGCGTGAAGGTCTTGGAAACAGTATTGCTGAGCCAGGACTGTTCCTCTTGGCCAGGAGTAATTAGATCAAGAAGAAGATCTGTGCTGATTCAGATTTACTTCTTCCAGGACCTGAGCCAGACGGGATGTCTATCACACACTGTGTAACACAGGACAAATGTGCTTCTGGCATCTCCATAGGATACTGCTGCCCATTTTCTGAAGGGTGACTCTTCAGGCTACCAGATTTGCAGAGCTGCCACGGGCAAGAGAGAAAATTCAGTATAGTTGTCAGACCAGCAAAGACGCTCTCTGTTGCTTGACTGAATCCTGCTGTTTGCCCAGCTTCTCTTGAATTTGCAAGGCAGAAGAGACCACAACGAGAAATGGTGCACCGTCAAGGACTACACGTTCGTGGGGCAGTTCAAAGAGTCTTAAGTCCACCTCATGACAGTCAATAGAAAACATACCAGAGTTTCAATGTTAGTTCTTAGCTGGGATTTATCTGACACTAATAGCCACCACATGGCCATTTTAGGGGCTCAGGGAACAGGCAGAAGGCACACACCATCATTTTGAATCCACTGTTTCAATGGATGTCAAGGCCTAATGCTGAGCACAAGGTCCACTGTATCTGGGACAGTCAAAAACCCATCAAGCAGGAAGAGAGAAGAGAAATGAAAGCTTCTCCATGGCCCCCAGTATTGCTTTTTGTTCAAAACTCCTTGTTTACACTCCAGCTGATGTCTGATCTGCAGGCACCTCAGACTTTTCTTGATGAAGCTGGCAATAGGATGCCTTTTGCGAACCATATTGCAGATAAAATTTCACAGAATCACAGAATGGTTGGGGTTGGAGGGGACCCCTGGAGATCATCTGGTCTAACCCACCTGCTAAAGCAGGTTCACCTAGAGTAGATCGCACAAGAAATCTGTTTTACAAAATATTGACAGGTCACTGTGATTCGCTTTTCCACTGCACGTACCACTCTGGGCATTTTAGAAGAGCACAGACAGCTTTTTGGAGTTCAAGGGGAGCCTTGACCATGTGACCACAGGCATCACATGAGATTATTTTTTAATTATCTTTCTTTAACTGCTTTTCCCCAAGCCATCTAACCCAGCTTCAAGCAAGAAACTCATCACTTATTTACTTTTCACCTGTCCCCTGAAAACCTTGTTTGGTCAATCACATCCTCTCCCCCAAGCACAGAGAAAAACACTTCTCTGCCAAAAGCAAAATACAGAGAGTGGAATGACTCATTTAAGGTCTGCAGTAGATCCCTGGCAGACCTAAGACAAGAGCTCCCACGTTTGAACTCAGACCATCCTGCGGTTTAAATTTAGTTCCAGACATGCCCTTCCCTAACATAAATCATGCTTTGAGTCACACTAGAGGTTTTTTTTTCTTCCCTTGCAGATGGTCATACATCTTTACTGATGACTGAGCCTTCTTAAGGACAGTCTGGTACTTGTGGAACAGCTTACAAGCGGAGTAGGCAGAAAGATCGTCTTTTATTTACGTAATCGTAGAGGCTGGTGGCCAAGGGATAGAGCATAGCTTAAAAGTAGGGGTGGATGGAGGCAACCTCCTCAGTGCCAGCAATTATAAGGTATCAGAAGCAGCTGTGTGTTATGAGCAGGGGAACTGTTTGGGGTATTGCTTGTTGGGTGGCCTTATATCATCTGGATTTGGAGGGATGATTCAGGAGTGGAGAAAAAACATATTTTGGGATGATCTGAGGGGCAGACCTGGATGGGATAGTCTGGGAACCCTGCTCTGTTGAACTCTTTGCTTCTGAGTAAATAGGCCTTCTAAGTTCAGCCTCTAGTCTGCCCTGGTGAGGCTGCATCTTGGAGCACTGCATCCAGTTCTGGGCTCCCCAGTTTAAGAAGGACAAGGAGTTACTGGAGGGAGTCCCGCGGAAGGCTACGAAGATGATGAGGGATCTGGAGCATCTTTCTGATGAGGAGAGACTGAGAGAGCTGGGGCCATTCGGCCTGGAGAAGTTGAGACGGGATCTTATAAATGTTTAAAGTACGTCAAGGGTGGTTGTCAAGAGGATGGACCAGACTCTTTTCAGTGGTGCCCAATGACAGGATGAGGGGCAACGGGCACAGACTGAAACACAGGAGGTTGCTCCTGAATATGAGGAAAAACTTCTTTACCTTGAGGTGCCAGAGCCCTGGACCAGGCTGCCCAGAGAGGTTGTGGAGTCTCCTTCTCTGCAGACATTCAAACCCCCTGGACACCTTCCTGTGTGATCTGCTCTGCTGACCTTGCTTTAGCAGCTGTGTTGGACTGGATGATCCCCAGATATCCCTTCAACCCCAACCATTCTGTGATTCTGTAATTTCACTCTAATTTCAGTCATGCACCATGTAGACATCTATAATGACAGACAGATTCCTCCAGGGGACAGTTTGGAGTGGATTACCTTAGGTTATGGCCAAAGCGTCCTTGACAAAGAGCAGCCCATAGCTCCCACACCACTCAGTCCATGCTGCCCCATGTCCAACTTGCATATAGAGCTGGAACACAAGTGTGACCTATGCAATTGTTGGAAACTGTCACTTCCCCAGCAGACTACTTGGTTTGCCTCAAAGATCCCATGCCCAGACTAATACATAAGCAATGTGAATGACCAGGGAGCTGAGCTCACGTTCAAAACAAGTAACCACTTGGTAATAAAGAGGCATGCCAATTAATTGCTCCAAACCCTCTCCAGGGATACTATTTCTCCCTAGTACACAGAGAAAGTAAAGAGAGTCAGCCTAGGTGCTTTGTCAGAAACATTATTATATTAGGCACAGAAATCTAGGAAAGAATGATCTGGAATAAGAAAAAAGTCATTTAACATGGCAGCCCACTCAGCCTCCACCACGATGTTCTTAAAGCAGATTCCCATAATTGATTTAAATTGTATTCTTTGCACTCCCAAAGTGATAGTCACCTTCCTAAAGCTTAGGAGCCATCATCCAGCTAATTCTTCCAGCAACAGACTGCAATGTTCTTCCAAACCCAGACTGGATTAAGGGTAAAATAGCTCGTCTTGAGACTGCAGAACCAACGCCTGCAGTAGTTAAACCACTATCTCTTAATAAAGTCAAGAAATATGCGGCTGGAGAGTGAAGACCACAGTCAAACCTGCTTTGTGTTCCCATGGTCCAAACTGCTGGTTAAAGTGCAATTCTCCCACAGAAGGTAAAAGTGGCACCAAATCAAGTAAATAATGCAATTCTCACCTGATGAGTGAAGCCAGGCCCACAGCACAAAGCACCAGGGCAAATATCAGCATTACTGCCAAAATCATGACTGCAGGCTCAATCCCTGTGCAAAGAGGGGAAAAGAATCAATGAATTAGGTAATAACATTGAAAATGTCACTTTCAGATCATTAGACTACAAAGTTAAATATTCAGCTAGGAGAAGGCTAGAAGACAATTTTTACACAATCTTAATTTACGAATAGACAAATACTCACTAACTTTATTTACATGAGACTGCAACTACTTTGATTATTTACGTCCATGCATTTTTTTTCTATACCAGACCTAGAGCCCTGGATCAGTGGAAAAATAGTTTTTCTTCAAGTAAATAAAGACTGGGCTCACATGGAAGCATTAAGATTTAGAGGCAGCGTCTGCAAAGTTCGTAACTTTTGAACATTTGACCCTCTTCTCTCCAGGAACTGAAACACTGAAAAATCTTTATCATGCGGTACCACACTGACAGCCAGCATGAGTCACCAGCTCATCGGGGATTTTTCATTCCCTGCTACAGATTTCTAATGCTGAAAAGAGCAGAAGAGAAGGAAGAGAAGGTTGATGTCTTCTTCGATGGACTCGTCAACAGAAACTACTGGACACAGATGCTTTGTTCATGAGTGTCTTTGCCAGAGAGCTAAGGAAAGCCAACAGGAGTGGATGAGCTGAATTCCAGTGAGAACAGTTTGCTGTCTCGGTCTCTTCTGTCTGTTTATTTCTATTTTATTCTGTCTGTATCCAGAGATCCTTAAACACAAACAAGCGTGGAAAAATTTGGGTTGAGAAAAGGTTCGTAACTCTATGTCATGCTTGCACATAAATTACAGGCCTTTTTGCAAGCACTGAAACATAGAGCTTCCCTGTGAAAGTTGCAGGGATTTTTGAAAATTGGTGTTCTTTTCAGGAAAAGACAGAGCTTTTCAGCTGAAATTTTCCTGATGGCTTTGGACTTACTTTCTGCTTCAGCCCAGTGCCTCAGTTCCTAATTGTCCTCACACGTACACTGGAAGAGGATTCCCAAAGAAGTCGCGGATGCTCCATCATTGGAAGTGTTCAAGGCCAGGTTGGATGGGGCTTTGGGTGACCCAATTCAGTGAAAGATGTCCCTGCCCATGGCAGGAGGGTTGGACTAGATGATCTTTAAAGGCCCCTTCCAACCCAAACCATTCTGTCACTCTATGACAGATACTATGATTCTACATAAGAAGTCACTCTGCTTTTGTGCTCCAGGCTGGCGCTAGCCCTGTATACCTCCATCTGAGAAAAAACCTGTGCACAGTAGAGTGGAAACTTCACACCCATTTCTTCATCTCACAGGTAGTGTGGATGCAGATGAAGGCTTCACTTCACTGAACTGCAACGGAGACACATCCAGCTTTCTCCAGGAGGTGCTCACCTTGAATACAGGAATGAGCAAGACCACACCAAGCTGGTCTGGAGGCCACGGTTTGTTCTTCATGCATGGTCAAAGTCAGAGTGTTGTCATCCCCATAAGAGCAGGGGAGCAATGTTCATGCCTAGGAGGCAAGGGAGCTTCGAAAGATGTGTTCTCCTCCAGAAGGACTGGTGTGAGTGTGAAGCCAGAATGTATCTGGTATTGCACAATGCTAGATCCGTGGAAAAGGAGGAACTGGATCATTTTAAAGGCAGACTTGCAGGAGACCTGGCACTCTGATCTTGTGGTCACCTGCTGGGAAACTTGCTATGAAGAGAGAATGAGCTTTGAATAGCCTAATCATTGGGACATGGGCTAGTTTTCTTGTTGGACAAAGGAGAAAATGCCTCCTGGACAAAGCAGTGATGAACTGTAAGGGTGTGAAAGTTCCAGCTCAAATCTCTACATGGCATTCTAACATTTTGGGAGAGAATCCGTAACCCAGACCACAACGTGGTAGGAATAATGTGGAGTTTGTCAATGCTGTCTTCTGTATTCAATCAGGGCTCTTTTACTTGTGCTGTCTCCTAAGCTTCCTCAGGTGGCCCTCGGAGATTCTGCTGTCTGAACAAAACTCCTCTGAGAAAGCCTGAGATAAATTCTTTTGTTTATTACCATTGCATATTATAACCCATGAGGGCTTGTCCGTACTTTAGAGGGCTCTAAGGCAAATGTGGCAGTGCAGAGAACCAAAGAAAGCAAAGGGTTTCTCCCTGATCACGTAATTTGCTTCAAGTGGGGGCACCATTACACATCACGACATGAGGACTCTTCCACAGCTGGAAAACATCCAAAGTTTGTCCAATTTCTTTCACTAAAGTGACATCTGACAAGCTGAGAGCAAGGGCTGGTTGGAGCACAAAATTCACTGGGGTGAACAAGAGATAGTAAAGGGACAAGAAAAGTAAAAAATAAACACCCAGATAAACAAACCCTGAGGATTCAGAGATAGTGAAGGCAATACCGAAGACCAGAGCACTCGTGTCACTGATGGATGGGCCGTTGCAGGAACGATAGGAAGCCTTGAGGAAGCTCAACCAGAACTTTATAACTAATCAGAAGTGAAGGCGAGGTTATCATGGGCTCATGGGAAAGAGTAAATTCACAGCATACTTGAGGGGACTTGTGAGATTGTGCTAAACTCATTAAGGAACGATTTAAGGGGACTATGGGAATATAGGAAAATTCTTACAGGATGTTCAGAGGAAGGGAAAAAAATGAGGAAAAGGAGGGATGGGGATGAGTTGAGGAAGCTCAAGCGTGGGATACATAAGCATGCTGTGCATTTTTCCAGCCAAACCCTGCACCTGATCATCACAATCTGTCTTCCCTTTTTCTCCCTTCTGATTTTTTTTTCCTGGATGAGGGTACTCTTTATTCTGCCTCTGTGTGTCATTTGCAGACTACAAGTCAGCCTAACCAGCAAGTAAGATTAGAGGTCCTAGAGCCTGCAGCCCTGCAATCATAGAATAACTTTGGTTGGAAAAGACCCTCAAGATCATCGAGACCACAAGCCTGGAGATTGGCTCCTGCAGAGACCAGAGGGTCTGAGAGCTGACTATTATGGAATTACAGGTCTGGACCACCCACCAGAGGATGCATTTATGTGTCTGCAGGGACTGGGTTTGTGAGATGTGCTAGCAAGCTTGAAGCCTGATTAAGTGGTGCATCTAAGGAGGAGCAGATGAGGGAACTGGAGTTGTTGAGCCTGGAGAAAAGAAGGCTGAGGAGAGACTTTCTCACTCTCTATGACTACCTGAAAGGAGGTTGCAGTGAGGGGGAATCAGACTCTTCTCCCAAGTAACAAGCGATGGGATGAGAGGAAATGGCCTCAAGTTACACCAGGGGAGGTTTAGGTTGGATATTGGAAATAATTTATTTGCTGAAAGGGCTGTGGGGCATTGGAACAGGCTGCCCAGGGCAGTGGTGGAGTCACCATCCCTGGAGGGGTTGAACGGACATGGAGATGAGGTTCTTAGGGACATGGGGCAGTGTCAGTGTTGGGTTAACAGTTGGACTTGATGATCTTGGGGGTCTCTTCCAACCGAAATGATTCTATGATTCTACGATCAGACCATGTTTATTGTACATGTTTCGGCAATGCTGGTTGTGGGTAGCCATGCCTGTGAACACGTTGGTCTCCTGAATGAATTAGTCTGTTGGTGGTTGGCTGTGTCTGCACAATGTGCCTGTGTGTGCACATGTACTGGGAACACTTGCTCAGCCCCGCTTCTGGTGGACCTGGGGTCAGGAACCACAGCAGCCTGGCATCTTCACATCCAACTCCCCCTCCAACCCTAAATCCATACAAAAGCCAGCCTGAGGTCTGGATTTCATTCTACTCATGAAATTCGGCCTGTGAAATATTAGTAATAATAATAATAAATTACTGCTTCACTGTCAAATGCCTAGAGTTTTATGCTTTTGTAAAGGTGCGAACATAAAATCTGATCTCTCTAAAAATCAGTGGGATTTTTCCATAGACTGCAATGGGATGTTAAAATGCTACATCATTCCTAGTGGCAGTGCAAAATTAGATAGATGACAGCGTTATACTTGTCTCTTCTATAGCTTGCCAGCTGCTGTAAGACCGGTATATCTCCAGTTTTGATGGAGTGACACTGTTTTAAACCGGCCATGTCTGAGCCAAGGGGAACGTTTTTCCCAGCTGCTGAATGAAATATTCTGTAGATGCGGTTAATTTCGTCTGTTTAAGCCGTATCCCGGAGCAGTAGGAATAAATGCTTAGTATTATAAGTAAATATGTCAAGTTGAAACTAGGTATCCTACACTGAGATTTTGGCTTCCCTGTGGACTTTAAAACCGCACCACAGTTGCCACAAATTAAAAATAATAAGTAAAACGAATGCCTAGTCTTGAATAAAAAAACACAAATCAGTAAGTAGCACAGGCATCTCTGCCCCTAAGTCTTCAATTTCTGTTGTCTACATTAACTCAAATTATTTTGAGTAATGATTATCATCTTTTTTTTGATGAGGTGAGTTCTGATGATCCTTAAAACTGCATAGCTAACTGGGTAAAGAAGCTGGGGTTAACCAGGAGAGGTGGTGAGAGCATCTGCTGTTGTGCAGCTCTCTTAGCCTCCCTTCAGTGTAAATCCTCTTAGCGCCCTGTCCCTCAGAAGGACAGGGACACGGTGCTGGGTGAAGCCTCGGGAATATATTGATTGCTATCAAAACAGGCAGACGTCGACTGTTAGACCTGGAAAACCTGCAAAACAGTGGCAACAACCTTATTGACCAAACAAGCAATGAGAGAGACTTGTGGCTCGATAGTGGGACTTCTGTGTGAGACTCCCATCATTAATAACATGATGACTTTATTTGAATTTCTTGAGTTTAGACTTTTCTCTTTGGGGAGCTCTAATTTAAAAGGGCGATCACCTGGACTAAGAGAAAAGATGGAAGAAATAAGAAGCCTGGACTCAATCCCATTTGAATCCTTTTTTCGGTCTGTCTTACCTCCAGTGCAGAGAACATCTGGATCAAACCAACAGCTGGAGTCTGGCTTGGGTGGAGCTCCACTGGGAAAGCGGATGGCCCGGTCTAGGGACTTCACAGAGTCTGAAGACATGTCCAGCAAGTGGGTTGGGAAGAGCTGGTTCCCACGACCATCTGTGTCCAGTATCACATAGTTGCTCAGCCCCTTCCCACAGTTGTCTGTCTCTACTTGGTGACTAAATCCAGGGAAACTGAAGTTTTTTGTGTGCTCAGCTATGTTAGCTCCTGAGACTCTGTCTCCTTTCCTCCAAGCGCTGTCTATAGCCATTGCCATGAAGTAAATGGCATCATAGATTGTTCCAAAAAGTGGAGAAACCTAAAAATACAGGAGAAATTCGGGTCAAGATATACTGCTACCAACCTCTGGTCTGAGATTTGCGGCAAAAAAAAGGTCCCACTGGCTAAGCTGTAAACTCAAGAACTGAGACGCCTGAGCTTTACAGCTCACAGAGTGAAGGGTTTGAAGAATCTTAGGATGAAGGTAGCCCTGGATCAACCTGATATATGTGTGGCTTTGAATATCTACCTTTCATTATGGTTGCTTCCCAAAACACAATTTTGAAATATTTTTAAAACCATGTAAAATTGCTTTATCATGGGAAGAGCCCAGACTTTGAGCCTGACGTTCAGCTGGCATTTTATCACAGCCTCACTCAAAGCACTGCGCTAAAAGATCGTCCACAAACAGAAAATCAAAGCCAGAGGTTCACCTCCCTGCCCAGGCAGGAAAAACGTCGTGCCTAAAGGATCAGTTCTCTCTGTCAGAACATTGTTTATTCCTAAGATGTAAAACGCATGAAGCGGAGACACAGTGAACTTGTCCTCTGGGGTACCAGAGTCTTTTCTCCTTGCATTGCTCCCTTCTGTGCCAGACTTGATTTAGGAATTTATAATTTTACCCTTCTGTAAAAACACACGTGGTGGCTTTTGTCATCACATGGACATTCACAGTTGGTAGGCAAAGAGGGATTATAGCCACACACTCACGATAAAATGAGCAGTGCTGTTGGGAGCAACAGAATTTAATACCTATGGTGGGATTCATTGACCAAATGTGGAATGTGGGGTCTCATTATAGTGAAGGCATATGCTTTTAAGGCATAATTCATCTCCTCCTGATGTAGACATCCACGCAGATTTGATAAATTGTGCCTTAAAAGTACTTATAATTTATTGAAAGATCATAGTGATATTTGAAGATTAGGCCAGCTGAATCCTGCAACCCTTTACCAGCATGACAGATTCCCCAATTCTTCTTGTAATGTCTACAAGGTAGTAACTGACTTCACAGAACCACAGAATCACAGAATGTCAGGGATTGGAAGGGACCCCGAAAGCTCATCCAGTCCAATCCCCCCGCCGGAGCAGGAACACCCAGATGAGGTTACACAGAAGGTGTCCAGGTGGGTTTGAATGGCTGCACAGAAGGAGACTCCACAACCTCCCTGGGCAGCCTGGGCCAGGCTCTGGCACCCTCACTGAGAAGAAGTTTCTTCTCATGTTTCAGTGGAACCTCTTGTGTTCCAGTTTGCACCCACTACTCCTTGTCCTGTCATTGGTTGTCACAGAGAAGAGCCTGGTTCCATCCTCCTGACACTCACCCTTTCCATATTGATCCCCATGAATGAGGCCACCCCTCTGTCTCCTCCAAGCTCCAGAGCCCCAGCTCCCTCAGCCTTTCCTCACACGGCAGATGCTCCACTCCCTCCATCATCTTTGTTGCCCTGCGCTGGACTCTCTGCAGCAGTTCCCTGTCCTTCTGGAACTGAGGGGCCCAGAACTGGACACAATATTCCAGATGTGGTCTCACCAGGGCAGAGTAGAGGGGCAGGAGAACCTTGTTTTTTATAGGCTGCTAGTGGCATCTAGATAATTGTGCTGACAAAGAATAACTTTTACTACAGTGCTAAGAAGAATGAGGTAACAATCATCCTAAGCATTTCCCTCTAGAAGCACCCAGCATTTCTTTTGTCCATCACATTCCCCCCAGATTTTCAGGCATTTGGACATTTTATTCTGATGCCTTAAAACTCCATGAACTTTATCCACCTTAGGAGACACCTCTTCATCTCCAGCCTACTGTAGTTAGCATGTAGCAAACAAAATCCGAGCACCTCAGAGACAACCCCTTTTCTTGAATTCCCAGCATAGTCCTGGCATTGAACGAATGGAGTTAGATTCAGGAGAAATATCCTTTCCTGGAGAATGCAGACCACATCTTAATTTCACCATATCTTTCTCAAAATAAAAGCACGTATTCTGGGTTCTGTCTTGCCTGTACTTTTTCTATAACTATTGCTTATCTGATGTCTCCCACTACTGGGTCCCAGAAAGTCCCGAGAGATTAAATATTTACCTGGGTGGCTTCCAGATCCCTGGTTATTTCACCACTTTCTTTAGCTTCCCTAAATGCATCATAGAAAGTCCTTTCTCCAGATTCCAGTGTGATAGTCAGCACAGCATCATATGCTTCCTGGAGCTTGCTGTCGTTATCAAAGACATCGAATGAGTTGTTTTGGTAGGGAAGACTGTACAGTAAAGTGTCGTATGGAACAAAGACGTATCTTCCATCTGTGAGTCCCATTTCCAGAGCTTTTGTGAGTAAGGTGGCCTGTTCCTTTCCTCCAATGAGCACAGAATGCATGCACAGGACTATAACTGAAACACAAAGATTGCATTGTTAATCCATGTGGGGGTTTTCACCAAAAAATAGCTCCCTCCCCCCAATAAAAGAGCTGTCTGAACTGCTGTATCAGGTCAGACTCTAATGGACCACCACCAAAGTGATGTGCTGAGGAGAGCTGGGAGCTACACATTTTATTCAGCCTCTGGAGGTCTGCACCATCTCGCAAAGAAGTCTGTAAGCATTACCCATTCCTGGAGCCATACAGAAGGAGGAGTGAGGAGAAATTTTCACAAAAGTGAGGCCCAGGCTAACGTGATGGGAAGTCATGGTCCTGTGCTGTCATCAGCTGAGGGATGTGAGCTTCTCCTTTCTGTGCCCTGAGCTGACAGACACCACACAGCCCATATCAGCTCCCAAGCTCCACCCGTTCACCCTGTCACCATATATACAGATTTTAGGTTGGACACCGTATTGTGTTTCAACATCTGGTCCATGCTTGCCCATCCCAGAGTGTGTCTTTGCCTGCAAAATGCCACGAGGCCAATGTCCGCGTGTCTGGTGGGGAGGTCTGAAATAGAGGTGTATCTGTTTAACAGGCTTTCCACAGTGCTCAGTGGCCCTTCATAGAATCAGGGAATCATTTTGGTTGGAAAAGATCGTCAAGTCCAACAATCAACTGTCACTAAACCATGTCACTAAGAAACTCATCTACACATCATTTAAACACCTCCAGGAATGGTGACTCCACCGCTTTCCTGGGCAGCCTGTTCCAATGCCCAAAAACCCTTTCCAGGGAAAAATTTTTCCAAATATCTAACCTAAACCTCCCCTGGTACAACTTGGGTCCATTTCCTCTTGTCTTGTCACTTGCTACTTAGGAGCAGAGCCCGACCCCCTGGCTCCAAGCTCCTTTCAGGCAGTTCAGAGATCAGAAGGTTTCCCCTCAGCTCCTGTTCTCCAGCTGAACCCCCCAGCTCCCTCAGCCGCTCCCATCACACTTGTGCTCCAGTTCCTTCACCTTCATGAAAGGAAGCTCTCCTGATGTTTCATCCAGTGCACCATTTCAAAACTCAGTCAGTGAGAAAAGTAGGGCAATGATGGGAGGGAAAATTGCAAAGGAGACCTGCCTGCTGCTAAACCTCCTACTAAAAGGAGAGAGCAGGATCTCCAGAATAGCTGTGGTCTCTCCTTAGGAGAAAATTATCCTCGGCAAAGTAGAAACTGCACAACGGCATTTTCAGGTTGCTTGATTGTAGGAAAGAGTGGAAGCTTCTAGGCAGTGATTCATCTCATACTATAGCAGAAAGCTTAAGCTGGTCAGAGAAATCTTATCTGAAGATGGACTGGTTCTCTCCATTGATTAAGAAAGGAGCCCATCATCTCTAACCTACATGGAGAGCTGTGATGGTGATGAGATGAACCCGCCCAAGGGGGATTTGGTCTCAAGTGCACATTTAAGCAATGCTAAATCTCCGATTTGGACATCACATTGCTACCCTTGTCAGTCTTTGGCATAAAAGTCAAGGTCTTAGCTAAAATGCACTGTAATCTGGATTCACACTGCTGAATGCAGAGGTGTACATCCAGGATCAGAGCTCCATCGCAGACAACCTACCAAGGCTCTGAACCAGAAAAACATGACTTTTTTTCCCACATTTCTCAAGAGAAAACAGAACATTCTTTACTACTTGTGGTTGTATTTGTACAAAGGCCCTTTCACTGCCTTAGTTAGTAGTGTATAACACCAGATTTTACTTCTAACATATTAATTGAACACACATAGCAAGGACACAGCATCAAAGCATGAGATCTTTTGATAATCCGTAATCCCAAACACCATAAATATAAAACCTTCCTGTAAACCTCTCCTTACACTTGACAGGGTCAGGTACAGGCACCCATCTACTAAACATTGTCTTTTCAGACAAGCTGGTCCTAATCTTTTGTGTTGTAGAAGACTATTTTGTCCTATCTCTATCACATTCAAAATTCCCAGCATTCTTTTACATGAAACCCTGGATCCACTAAGGTCAGAGATCAAATTCTGCTTGATTTAAATGGCTTTGATATTTCATTCTCTAAGTTATGCTTACTGGATACTAATGAAGTCCTAATACGGAGAAAATAATAATAATTTTTAAAAAAAGGCTTGAAGCACTTACTTCTAATGCCATCAACTGCTTTAATCTCATTCCAGGTATCTTCAATGCCCTTTTCTCCTTTACGCACAGATGTAACAACTCCTACAGGAAGCCCCTGGTTCCTGAAGGCACTTGCTAACTTGTTGGCTGTGTCCATCCAAATATCCTCATTGGAAGCAATGATGCCAACATGAGCCCAGTTAAAATATTTCATTATTGTAAACAAAACTCGGGTTGGAGGGGGTAAGGTCCTCGCAAACGTAGGGTGATGGATGCTGGAATCCAGTTTATAATTGATGCACATCCATGAGAAGATGGCTTTATTCCAGTTTTCCCCTAAAAGTGTAGCCACCTCGCAGAAGCCAGGGTTCAGGGGGCCTATGAAAGCTGAGGAAAGCTTTCCAAAGTCAATGAATCTAACCAGAGCCCTTGATGTCTCACATTCTTCCTGCAGGACCACATAATCCAGCCTGTGGCCAAGCTTTAGTGAAGGATCTTTGCTTATTCGTCCCACTGCGAGCCTGGCAGCCACGTGGGGAAAGGCTTTGGAAAAGAAGGGGTCACAGTTCCAGGGCCCGAGCAGTCCAATTTTAAAAACAGAACAATGTGCTGGAGGGCAAAGTAGGATTATTCCCAACAGCGGCCAGCAGAAAGCCTGGAAAGATGTCTTGAATGAATTTCCAATGTTGAACTGATGTGATGTGATGTGCCTTGACAGCACCCAGAACAAGCTGTTAGGACACAGTAGGAGAAATGACATTGTTTTCCAGGTGGGTAGATCTGCGACAGGTTCTTCGGGAAGCCAGGTAGTGCATTAACAGCTGCTGGAAGAAAAGGAGATTATATTTGCCTTCCTGTATACGTATTTGTTCAGTGCATGTAGATACAGCTGAGTCAGCCCAAATTACACAACCGTTCTCAAGGTGCAAGTCCACGAGGTGCCAAAACCCTGCTCAGACACGTGGGCATGCACCACACAACACACTGCACCACCCCAAGTGCCCAGCCAATGTCAGTTAAACATACCATAGCCCTTACATACACACGTACATAAACATTTTAAAATGCCTTGCAATATATTTTGGAACCAGGCAGAGAAGACTGACTCCACTTGGTTTGCAGCAGTAAACACAACACCATGTTTTTGCTTCTTCAGAAGGATAATTCCCAAAGCACACAGAGAAACATGCATATAAGCAAATAAAAAAAGTGAAATGCGCTAAGCCAGCAACTTTTGCCAGTGCTAAATCCTCAGTGAATTTTAAATATGAATCCCAGTCTATGCAAACATAAATATTCACACACACGCACACATATATAGGCCCATATATACATATACTTAGAGATACATAAGTATGTGCATATGATTTTATAGCTTTCTGGAAAGGTTCTTCAAGGATAACTCATGGCAGAGTCTCTTAAACCCAGCATAATGAAAGGTGGATAAACAGGTAATCACAAAATGAGGGAAAAGGAGGATTATTATTTGAATTTAGATGAAGAACTGTTAAACAACTGTCAAAACAACTGTTAAAAAACTGTTAAACAACACAAAAGCTTTGTGTTCACTCTTGGCTTAAAATATTTTTGGTTAGAGACTCGGAGCCATAGGGTTTTTCTGGGAACAACAACCTCACCCTTCACAGCCAGGCAAAGAAATCGCGAACCCACAACACCTTCCCCGCCATCCACAGTGTCACCCTGTGGCTAAGAAATTTTTACTGATCCAAGCAGGTTTGTGCTCTAAATATAGCAGGCCCCTTACCAGCTTACCTGTTCATTACTGGAGAAGTATTTTTATCCCGGATCCTCAATCACCGAGAGGTGCAATGCAGAGCAACGCAGCGTCTGCTGCAAATTCACACGCAGGTCCTTTAGAGTGATGGAGAGAGACCTCCAAAAGGAGGCACCCACCAGCAGAGCAGCCTCTCACCTATGGCAGTGGCTGTCCTTGGACATGGGTTCTGCCTTAAGGTGATGCATGGTCAACCTCCCCTCCACGTGCACTTGGGTGCCCACCTCCTTCAACTTCTTGCTTGCATGGGCCACTCCAACAGGGTGGGCGCTCTGGGACCCTCCACGCCGTGTCAAAAGCTTCCTGTGTCCATTTTGGTGAGGGCCATCCTTTTCCTCTGGGATTGCACAACTTGGGGTATGTCCCCCCAAGCCCTTACTTGCTCGGTGAAGGTCTTGCAGAGCTCCAAGGCTGCCTCACCCTGAGCTGCCTCAGTGCAGAGAGGTTCTCATATCTAACTTACTAATCGGAGGGATGGCGTCTTAAAGCTCTGCCCTTGGATTAATGGGATTTAGCTCCTGGGATCTGCCCCCGCAGAACAGCTCCTTAAGTCTATACCACGGCATGAATAGCTCCTCTTCTGCCCTGTAAGCATCAGAGAAAAGAGATATTGAATGTTTAGGGTAAGCAGAATATTTGATTTCGGGCTTTACCACCTTGCTGAAGTGTTACATTTCCCTTTTCCCCATTACTTCTTTGTACCCATCACGACATACACAGAACTTGTAATACTTGCGTCAAAATCTTCTTGGTTATTTCCCCAGGTCCCCTAGATCTCTCTCTATAACTATGCCCTCCAATAACCCTCTCCGCACTCCCAGACACCTTCCTTCCCCAGGGGACCTGGCAATAAAACTGTCACCCTGGAAAGACCTTGAATATCTCCATGCCTCTCCTAGCTAGGAAGCCCCTTACAATAATTTAGCTCAAGTGACAGGACCAGCACTTGTGGTCTAGAGGGAGCCATTTATAATTCAACCTTTTAGCGGTATTAACTTCAAATACATCATATGAATTATACATCTCATGGCTGGGTGTTCAGGAGTGGTCCTCTCTTCATCACTAATGATTATGGGAAGCCACAATGTCTTTCAGATGCAGTAGGGAGAGCAGCTCTATCCATTCATTTCATTAATTTCCTTCCTTTCATCCATTTTCTGGCATGGCCCAGATCTGGGCAGTTTCCTTGACACATGTTTCATTGAAGACTAATATAGATCAAGATGGTTATCAGCAGTCACCAAATAACTTCACATCTAAAAAGTGCCTAAAAGACACTTTAACATCAAGATAAATGAAGAACCTTGCTTTGTATGTTCCTAGTGCATCAGGTTTTAACACCAGCTTTTGACCAAAGCCTGAAATTAAATGAGTTTTTTGCAGCTAGGTGTCTGATTTTTCTGAACAGAACTTAAAAGTTTGATTTTTCCATATACAAATATACCTACACCTCTATTCATATATCACGTGCTCACTGCTATCTCTTTTCTTTTGGTATTGACAACAGTACTGTACATTTTAATTCCACTCAGTGTCAGAGGTTTCAAAGTCTCCTGGAGCAGGTGGAAAACTCCAGTAACTCACTTCTAGGGGATGTTCATAGCATTAAAATCTCCTGTGTTGAAAAAAATGTGGGTCAGGCACCCAACAACGAAAGATTAAAAAGTAATTGACTTGGAGGTCTATTTACTAGTGTAATTACTCTAACCCTTAACAATTCATATTCTTCCGTAGCCAAATAGGTCGAAGCCTTCATCACTTTCTCTCTTTTATTCTGCTTTTTGTTTGCCAATGAAAGAAAAGACTCTCCTTCAATCAAGTGAAAAGCTGGTTGTCCCACAAAGCTCTGCTATGTCTGTCCCATGCTCAGATCATCCAAGATTTAGGGGATAACACTCCTGCCTTTGCAAAACAAGTTCGGGTCCTGGCATTGCATGATTTGTCTTGGGAATAAACAAGCAAGGTAAATAATGAGGAAAAAAAGAATGTTATTAAGGTAATTTATCTGGCTGGAACTAACTTTAAAGTTTAAGACCTGGTGCAAGCCTCCAAACCTTGCTTTTTTCTCACATCTTAAGCTCGTCGTTACTGCAACCACCACATCACAGAGCGAAGATTTCTTTGCAACGCGGTGTTATTTGCACGGCATCGGATCAATTCCAAACGCTCCTCCACACTCATTGAGGTGAGCGAGAGATACCCATACAAGACATAACATTTCCCGTGGGAAGGTTGAGCCGCAGCTGCATCGCTTTGCTTTAAATTTTTAGAGCAGAAGAGGGTGCTCTAAACTCTCGGTTTGACCTCCCACATCAGCCTGGCCAAGCAGCCTCCGCGGAGCTGCTGCTCTGAGCTCTTCAAGCATCCTGGAAATAAAATCCATTTTTCTATTGAATTATACCAGAGGGTACCGCTGAATAAAGCTGATTTCTCTGCAAACCCTCTGTGTCCAGCAGAGGAAGGGAGAAGGTCTGGCTCCTGTTCTGACTCTCCCTGCAGAAAAGTCTTATATCTGCACTGATTATAGAGAAAATAGAGGGAAAGCAGCATGGCAATACTCGCGTTAGCCTTTCTTCACGTCCTCTGAGCCTTAATTAAAAGCTCCAGCCTTGGAGAATCTACCAGGTTACCACGTCTATTATTCCAACCGTTAATTACCTTCAACATTAAAAATACCCACTTAACGTCTAGTGTGTCTGGCTTCAGCTTCCTGCAACTGGCTCTCACTCCGCCTTTGCCTGTGAAACAAAAAACCAGGAAGCACAATAAATATCACCTCCCCGTAGACATTTGCACACCATAATTAGCTCGCATCCTAGTCATCCTCTGAGCAAAATAAATAAACAGCTCCTTAAGGCTTTTGACATGGAGGATGCTTTCAGGATTCCATCCTTGCAACGCTCTTTCGACATTCATTTTTAACTTTCCTTCTTTTTGCTAGATTAAAAACAGTAGCCATTAGCGACTCTTACTCCTTAATGCTGCGTATAAAGGTGACGGTATCTTTTATCCCAAATTTTATTTTTCTCTACTTTAATTCTATAGCTCAGATGAACACTGTTGCAGCATCACAGTTTTTCAAGCCCATCTCTGCTTTCCTTAATGCAAACATCTGCATTGGAAGTGTGGTATGAATTATTTGTTCCCAGATGTAAACAAACCCATCTGGTTTTAGTTTAGTAGATATTTTTCAAATATGTCTATTTAATGAGAGGTCCAAGACCAATCTGCAAGTTTTATGAATAATGATTTTTCTGCTTCTTCTAGATAATGTGATACAGTTATTGAGGAAAAAATGAGATCCCAGAGGCTCCACTAGAAAACACTAATAAAGGAGGCATCCTCACCTGTTATTTTATTTCAAAATATCATTTAATAATTTTTAATTTTCTTTATGATGTGGACACACTGACTATGTAGCACTAATTTTCTCTCTCAATATCACCTTTCAGTAGGATGACAGCTTGTAGGCGTTTAAGATGACAATGTCACCACTTGACTTTACATGCCAGACTTGTGACTCGATCACAAAAATTATGTAAAGTCAGACTGACAAGATTTATTATCGCTCCAGCCTCACTGCTTGGCATTAGTTAACCTCCATCCTTTAATTCTTTACAAGCTCCTCTTCATTTTGTCCTTTCCATGACTTTGAGTTCGCTTGCTATCAACTCAATCTAACATCAGTTTTTGGCCATGCACCGCAGGAAAGGTTTGATGTCCGTGGTTTTGGTGGGGCTGG
Source organism: Pampusana beccarii (assembly GCA_013399365.1). Classification (NCBI taxonomy): domain Eukaryota; kingdom Metazoa; phylum Chordata; class Aves; order Columbiformes; family Columbidae; genus Pampusana; species Pampusana beccarii. The sequence continues at coordinate 71,926 of VWYH01002908.1, read as the reverse complement.
TTTTTCTGGGGGAGAGAGTGTCCTGCTGTTCCATATTATCCTATTTTCAAGTTGCAGTCTGGCATGTGGAATCCCTTTTTCTCCAGATTATCTGGTTTACATCACAGCAGCTGTATGTCAGCCCTGTAGAGTCCTATAGACTCAAGCTCAAGTGAGTCCGCTTCTTTCCCAAAATGGCTGGATTTATTTGATTTTCTTGGAAGCCGATTTTGGAGCCTGTGAGATCTGAAGTCTCTGGCATTAGAGGAATAGTGGAATACATGACATTACAGGTGGTTTGGATAGTCAATATTAGAGCTGGCAGGAAACAGTCTCATAACACTGGATGAGATATTTATACACTTTATTCAGGCATCAAAACCTGAGTGTCGAATTTGACAGCCTCCTCTCCAGAAGCTCATTATATAGCAATATATAAAGAAACATTCCTCTTCCAGGGGACATTTCCAAACCTCTTAAAATACAGATACAATTTGACCTAAGAAGTGGCTACTGTTCATAATTTTTTTAATACGAGGCTTATTGAGGCTGGATTTTAATAAGCAAGTTAAAGCCAGGTACTGGAGGAGATGGCATGTCTCCAGTGGTGTTAACTGAAAAAGCAGATTCTTGAAATACGTCAGATTCAAAAAAACTTCACACATGTCTGGATCTATGTCTGGAGACCTTAGAAATTGCCAGGTGTCTTATCTGGGAATAAAGATATCAACCAGGTCTGTCTCATGGGCAGGGAAGCTTAAAGCAGATTAGTGTTAGATACACGTTTCGCAAGCCCGGCCTGCACAAAGAGTCCTGGAAACCAGCCACATCAGCTCAGTGACAATGACAATGTCATTGATGGCCTTAACAGAAAACCTGACGGGAAGAGCAAACCCACCCAGTACTTGTAGAGTTCGGGAAGTTTACAGTTCCTTGGATAGTTAAAAAATGAACTGTTCCAGCACAGTGTGGCCAAAAAAAAAAAAAAATTAAAAAGAAACACACGAAATCTTCTGGCAGACAAAGAATGATGGGTTTTGGCCAGCGCTTTTCACTGTGAATGGCAACAAGACTTCCAAATGCGTCAGTTGACTCATGAATGGCTGGCTGACGATCTGCATGATGACTTACCCCTTGCTATGTTGCAGACTTTCCTGTGACCACATAACCTCACTGGAGCATTCATCAGATCCTGCCAGATCTGATAAATGGCGTTTATCCCTAAAATAAAGCTTGAACATGACACTGCGTTGCATTTCCTTTACAATGAGACTTTACAAACCCCATGGAGGAAATAATCCCAGAACATCTTCTGTCCCAATAGATCTCTCCTAGCCTTTGGCATCTTTGGCATCTTAAAGAAAAGAGGCAGTTTTACAACCTTTACTAAGCATCTGAGCTTTCAAATGTTTGCTGGAGAGACTTTAACTCGGGTACTGAACTACAGCACAGTGCTAGTGTTACATCTTCCTCCAGCTCTCACTTTGCCTATCACAATAAGTACTTTTGTCCCCTGTTATCAGGCTACCCAAACAATCAGACAATATTTGGTGGCAGAACAGCATCATTAGCATCATTTCAATGTTTAGGAACTGAGGACACAGAAAGTTTAGCTATCTAACCCAGGTTGTATAGGAAACATGTGCGCTTGACCCAAAACTTTATGTTATTTTTAGTGTGTGATGAAACATGGTCCAGGAGGTATGTTCCCACTGTTATAACTGTTGACTTCCACCATGTAGGACTTAGACATTTTTAAGACAAGGTCTCTGCAGGACCAGACAGATGTTACACAGAAGATCATACAAGAGCAGAGAGAGAAACCACCTCAGGTTCTGAGGTGCATGTCCATGCAGCCCTAAATCACTTCTCTGACAGCCTCTGGACTTCCTGACACCCAACTTCTATTGCGTAAGAGCTCTCCTGTCGCAACACACTTTATTAATTTACTATCAGGATATGCAATAGTTTATTGTATCCCTATTTTCTAACACCACTTCATCCATAATAGCCTCAATTGGCACCAGGGGAGGTTTAGATTGGCTATCAAGAAAAATTTCTTCCTGGAAAAGGTTGTCGGGCATTGGAACAGGCTGCTCAGGGCAGCGGTGGAGTCACCAACCCTGGAGGGGTTTAAAAGACAAGTAGATGAGGTTCTTAGGGACACAATTTAGTGACAGCATTGGGTTAACGGTTGAACTTGATGATCTCGAGGGTCTTTTCCAACCAAAACGTTTCTATTGACTCCATAAAGGGGAGTTTCAGAAAATAAATAAATAAATGGACAGTCAAAGTAATAAATACGGAGCATGAGTTACATACGAACTTTCCTGGGTAGGCAGAAGGTCTTAGCGGGCAGCAGCCTCCAGTAACTTGTTGGCCTTATCTCTCCTGCTTCAGTTATATGTATATATATATTTTTTTTATTTTTTNTTTTTTTTTTCTTTCCTAGTTATATGTCAGTGACTGGCAGCTGCTCTGCATTGCAGTGTAATGGGAGATTCGCCACCTGGCTGCAGTCTGACTCTGCTCAATCCCTGCAAAGTCTTCTCCCACGAAGAGCCCATGCCCAAACCTTCCCATTTCTCCCCTCTGTGCCCACAGGGTTGGGCAAGTGCCGGCTCAATTTACTGGTAATTAACTGGCCCTATTTAAGACTGGCAGAACAACTAATCTGCAGGAATTTCTACTGGTGTCTTTTAAAACTGTATTTAAAGCCTTTCTGAGGACCCCATCTGAAGGAAATATTTTGATTTCACTTAATTTCCAGAGCCCGCACAAAGCTTAACGAGGGTCAATGTACCTAGTTTCAGAGCACACCTACTTAATTGCCATTCATAATGACAACCCTTGAGATAACTGTTTCCAAGGGACATTTGAACCACAAGGACTGCTGCAGGTGATTATTTTGTAGTGCTGCTCAGGCTCCGTTAACTCAGCTAGAACGACACATCTGTTAAAAACATGCTTCGACTCTTCAGTAAAGCTAAGACCAGAGATAACAGAGAAAAACACCCCCAGTGTTTCATTTTCTCTACCTCCTGGGGGTATAGAAGCAATCAGTTCTGTCACCCAGCCCTCAAATAACCAGCAATACCTGCAATTCAACTTACCACAGAAGGGGTTTGAAAAAGAAAATAATTGATTGCTCTTACCTATATTCATACCAATAATGTGATTTTTTTTTTTTGAAGGAATTATAATTAAATGAAGACATCGACAGAGGCAAAACAAGGGAGAAATCCTGGTGTAAACATCGCCATGTTCCAAAGCTGGAGTCTGCAGGAGTCCCAAACAAACCCCCAGGTATTAATCCCTTCGTCTGAAACACACACACCCACTCTAACACCTCACTAAGTCTCCGTTATCTGTTGCTGCACAGCATGGTACGCTGCAGCAGGGCAAGTGCAGCATGGCCTCGGAGAGAGGGAGAGAAAAAACAGATCAAAACTGCCGGTGAAAATAAGCACTGACCCAGAAGACAGCCAGGCATTTTTAAATAGCAGCAGCCTGCTGTGTCCTGGCACAGCGGCTGTCACGAAGGGTCCCTTCCAGAGAGGTGAGAGAAATAAACAGCATGTTCCTTCTGGAAAAGGGAATCTTTCAGAGAAATTCAACTTTGCAAAGTACGTCTGTGGCCGAAGAGCTGGAGCATTAGTAGATGGGGATCAGACCTGGTGTCGCTGCGGTCCATGGAGCAATTAATTTCAGCCAGGGTGATCAGAAGAATCATAGAACAGTTTGGGTTGGAAGGGACCTTCCAAGCTCATCCAGTGCCACCCCTGCCATGAGCAGGGACATCTTCACCAGCTCAGGTTGCTCAGAGCCCCGTCCAGCCTGGCCTGGGATGTCTCCAGGGATGGTTCATCCACCACCTCTCTGCCCAACCTGGGACAGGTTTTACCACCCTCAGGGGCAAAAATTTCTTCCTCATGTCCGGCCTGAATCTCCCTCCTTTAGTTTAAAACCATCACCCCTTGTCCTGCTGCAACAGTCCCTGATAAAAAGTCTGTCCCCATCTTTCCTATAGGCCCCTTTTAATCACTGAAACGCCGCATTAGGACCTCCCTGGAGCCTTCTGCAGGCTGAAAAACCGCAGCTCTCTCAGCCTGTCCTCATAGAAGAGGTGTCCATTCCTCAGATCATTTCTGTGGCTCCTCTGGCCCCTCTCCAACAGGTCCATGTGTGTCCTGCACTGAGGACCCCAGAGCTGGAAATGCTGTCCCAATAGCTTCTGGTGCCCATTTAAGGGAATTGATAATATCTTTGTCTCTTTAGGTGTGAAAGTGTCTCTCCTGATTAAAATTCCCTGAAGACCTACATATCCTAAGCTGATAATGGTAAGCTGCTCAGGCTGTGTGTTGCTCTGTTACCCCCAGCACTGCTGTGGATGGGTAGCAGACACGAGGCACAGGTGAGAGCTCCGCAAGCCAAAATGGAAATATTGGACATTCAGAGCCATGGGGAAAAAAGGGAAGAGCAACATCAAGGTCTGGGGAAGCAGTGGATCTGCTGCCCTAGGAACCACCTATGGCCAGGCCAGGCTGGATGTATTTCTGGAGGAATCAATAGAGAGAGATGAAGAATGGGTCAGGAGAGCCGCTTCCTAAACTGTCCTGGGCTTTCACAGGGAGGTCCCAGCTTCATTGGCCTTTGTTCCCCATTGGACACCAAGAAGTCCCAAATCTGATGAGAGCCCAGACTCCAACCCTGGCCAGGCCGGTTCTCATTTGACCTTTCAAATCTATATCAGGGTGTCTCCGTGAGGCTTGCAGTGCTCAAAATTAGGCAAAACAGAGAGGCCTGATGAGAAACCACTTCCCCAGGTTCTGCCTCCTTCTCAGATGGTTTTAGTAAGTGTATGGCTATGGGGGGGGGCAGCTTGCCTTTTCCTACTAGGCCTGCCAGCTGTGAAGAAGAGAAACCATCCTTGCCTCCTTCCTTCTATTACGTTACCTTCTGCAGCTGTAACTAAAGCAGATCATTCAGTCTTACACAATAAAACACTGGAGACGGGGATACCTTTTGCTGTGTTTTAGAGAGCACGCAACACTTCCAAGCTGGCATGTGGATCAGCATCACCGCCAGTGACTGAAATACCAAGTAGATAATGCAGCAGGTGCAGCAAAAAGCTGTCACTTCTGCTTCTTCCCTGAGACTGTAGACATATGTGCAAGCCATGTTTTACCACATATTGAGCAATTGATGCTGTTTTTCCTGAGAACTACACTCTGCCAAAAGATTTCATATCTGGCTGTCAGGGTGGATTTCAAAGCGAAGTATAAACACACAGTCAGGTATTCAGCTGGTGGAGTGAAGATGCTCATCCACAGCAGTATTAATCTCTGGTTATGATCCTATCCCAGCCTCTGGGCATTTTCCTTTGGGTGCAAAGACCAAAGAGGAGTTCTCCTGGGCCAGGATGAACCTCAGTGCAGTAGAACATGTAAGGATACACTCAACATTTCACGACATTTTCCACATTAGCTCAGCTCCACACATTGCAGCTGGATTGGCAAAAGTCTCCAGTTGTCTTCCTGGGATTTTCTGGTGGCTATTGTACTTTCTGAAAGCTCCTGTGCCGTGAGATGCAACAGAGATGGGTATGTGGGTGAGATGTGATCAAAGTGACTTGTATGTTATTCCTGGGATGCCAAGGCAGGTCCAGAGAGGTGGGAGAGAACTCCAAGAGGTGGGAGAACTGGTTTCAGAATTTCCTGTTTTGTCATAGGCTTTTTGTAAGACCATAGTCAAATCACGTCACCCACACAACAAAGATAAGAAGCCTGGCTGCAAGACTTTAAAAGGGGAGATATGAGTCAGCCCTAAGCAAACCACCATCTACCAATTAACGGGCTCTTCTTCCCATCCTTCATCTGTGTTTCTTCTTCTTCCTTGTGTTCACCACCATAGGCAGAAGGACACCCACATGAAAATTCCTGGTCCTGTTGCCATTTGCTAAAGCCCCGACATGGGGGAATTTAGAGCAAACTTGGCATGTCTATGCCTTGCAGTGAGATGTTCTACATGTTTCTGCAGCTCACAGTCCCCAGTCAGGGACATGGCACACATTGGACCTTCCCTTTCATCTCAACTGGCCTCAAGCAGCTCAGCGGGCGCCAAAAAGTGGCTCTGGCACTCACCAGCTTATTTGTCTTCCCTCTCCCTTGGTTCTTCAAGGAGAAGATCAAAACAACCTGACATCTGGTTGCACTTTACTGCCGCGCTGGCTTATGTCATGTCTTTCTTCCACAGCCTTTTATTTTCTTTATTAATCACCCCTGAGCCAACATAGCTGACACAGGCTCCGCTCAAGCAGTGTGTAGCCCACGAGAGAGCGCTCCCTTGCTGGTCGGCTGCACTTTTCCAACTGGTTAAGCTGGAAAACAACTCAACTGGGGTGATTCGGTTCTTGGATTTCCCTCTAACCCTCTGCTCACCCCCAAATCCCACCAAAGTCAGCTCCTTGCGAACCAGACATAACACATCAGCATCTGGTCTGTCAGAGGGGTTTTTTTGGTTGTGTTTGTGGTTTTCGGTTGGCTGGTTCTTGTTGTTTTTCCAGGAAAGGTATTATTGCAGGATACAAGCACTTGCAAGTGAAACAGGAGGGCACGACAAGGGAGGGGGTTTCTGTTCTCCCAGACACACGTTTTACCGAGTGCAGTGTTCTTTTCCAGTTCGTCATCCAGACTAAACTGCCACCAGCAGGATTTTGATCCTTAGAGCAAGCTAAAATCAATGCTCGTAAAATACATTTCACTGTCCTCAGCCTTTCTTTTCATATTTGGGGACCTCCTGTCCAAAAGAGCCTTGGTTGTTCCACTAAGCCACTGAGCACAATTTGTTTCTCCAATTAAGCAGTGAGCTGCCCTGGAGAAAAGAGTGGCGAGCCTCTCTTAATGCCTTATTTTAATTAAGTTTCCCTCGTGGTGAAAATCTGAGGATGACAGACAGTTCAGAGGGCTCCCCGAATGCCAGACTTAGAACCACTCCTTATTTTATGTTATTCTGAGCTGTTGGGTTTTTTTTTTGTTTTTTTTTCCTGCTCAGATGATCACCGGGTCTCATCAAGCAACGTGCGTAAGTGTCCTTGCGTTAATGAGCAAGTCAGAGCTGCAGCCCCCCCACTTACCGCACCCTGCAGCTGCAAAGCAATGCTACAAAAACACTTAATGAAGCGTGATGCCTGAAAAACACCCAGCTCATTCCTCCAGGGAACGGGAATGTCCTCAGCCATGATTAAAGTGATGCTCAGACCCGGTGGCGGGAGGAGGTTGGTGTTGCCTGCCCGTTGTGTTCTGTGTTGGATAGCAGTGGAGCCTGTGGTTTGATCCACCACCCTCCTGCTTTGGGAGAGGGGAAGAAAGTTGTCCTGTCCAGAGAAGTGGGGCCAAGACACGGTGGATGGCAAAGTGAAGCCCTTGCTTTAAAGCTGGGGGAGCTGAGTGGCCCAGCAGCCCAGCAGTGGGGCTGGGGGCTGGCCCGAGGAGTGGTCTCTTTGAGTGACAGCAATGGACATGGGGTGAGAATCACAGAATCATTTTGTTTGGAAAAGACACTCAAGATCATCGAGTCAAACCACTAACACAACACTGGCACTAAACCACGTCTCTAAGAACCTCATGTACACCTCTGTTCAACCCCTCCAGGGATGGTGACTCCAGCACTGCTCTGGGCAGCCTGTTCCAATGCCCCACAGCTCTTTGGGGAAGAAATTGTTCCCCAGATCCAACCTCAACCTCCCCNCCCCCCAGCTCCCTCAGCCGCTCCCATCACACTTGTGCTCCAGCCCCTTCCCCAGCTCCGTCCCCTTCTCTCAACTCGCTCCAGCACCTCAAGGCCTTTCTTGGTGTGAGGGGCCCAGAACTGCCCCCAGGATTCGCGGTTTTTCCTCCCCAGGTCCCAGCACAGGTTTGGTTACTGCCCTGGGCCTGCTGGCCACACCAGTGCTGGTACCAGCCAGGATGCTGTGACCTCTTGGCCACCTGGGTCCTCCAAAAATTCCTTGCACGTTGAGTTTGTCCCTCCTTTCCTGACATCCTCTGAAATGTTACTTCCTCTCAGCCCTTCAGCTGTAAGAAATCACCTCCCGGCTGTGCCTGGTGTGAGAGACATCCTTTGTAGTGGCACAAGTGTGTGTCTGAGCCCTCCAACTGGTGCCAGAACATGTTTCTATGTCCACAGGGTAGCCAAGCTCCCATGGCAGTTGGTGTAATTGGAGCCATCAGGGAGCCTTGAAAGTAATTCAGCTCCTCCTATAACATCTGAGAATCACAGAATCATAGAATGTACTGAGTTGGAAGGGACCCACAAGGATCATGGAGTCCAACTCCTGTCCCTGCACAGGACAACCCCACAGTTCACACCGTGTGTCTGAGGACATTGTCCAGTCTCTTCTTGAACACTGTCAGGTTGGGGCCGTGACACCTCCCTGGGGAGCCTGTTCCAGTGTCCAGCACCCTCTGGGTGAAGAACCTTTTCCTCATGTCCAACCTGAACCTCCCCTGGCACATCTTCCTGACATTCCCCCGGGTTCAATCATCGGTCACCAGAAAGAGAAGCTTAAAAACTCCATTCGGCTGCAACTCTAGGTATATAATGACATATATGATGTCCTCTGGGTCTAACACGTCAGTATGCTATGCCTTATGTAGGAGTTGCATGGTCTGCAGGAGCCACACTGCCCTAAACTATCTCCTGTTCCACTAAATACATTGGTGTGGTCGCATAAATCAGCGCCACCTGGTTCCCTAATGCCCTCTGAGTTTCCCAAGGCGTCCCACCTGGTCTCCTATTGACTTTTCAGAAAAGGTAGAGGTCTCCCATAGGTTGCCATACCTATCATCAGCTCCATGCAGATGTCTCAGATACGCCAGGGCATCTCAAATGACACAAAGTGCCTCTGCACAGGTGGCTGGTCTGAACCCAGATGTGCCCCTTCCCCTCTTCCAGACTGTCAAGAGGCAAGATCCAGGCCAATGGCTGAGATATCCAAATCTCTCAGGAGCGTGGAAATGCTCTGTGTGCTGATAATCTGACAATCGAGCAAATTAAACTGCACCAGCAGCTGACAGCCTCAGCAGAGCAGAGCGGTGGTCTCCATCCCACTGCCGGTAGACAGACTTCCACATCGTTAGTGTTGTAATTGGCATCCTCAGGAGATGGCTGAGCAGATTGTGGAGATGAACTATAGGCTTGTCACTCTCCATTAGAGAGGAGAGGAGGGGGAGAACAGGAATTTTATCTCATCGTAGGTCCCAGGAGGGGAAGAAGCTGGGTGTTCCACATCAATGGGAGGGAGCACTGATCTGCTCAGCCAAAGGTTTCTTGCAACCACTACTCTGTCTTGCATCCACCAGCAGCAGGTCAGTGACCAGAGAGCACCAGTGAGGAATGGAACTGGGAAGAGTAGAATAGAAGGGAAACTGGCTAGAGAGGAAAATCACTGAGAGGGAGCGAGATCAAACACACTGAACAGGCATGGACAGACAAGAAGTGACTAGACCAATACGGCCTTGAAGGGGAAAACCAGAGAGAGCTGTCTCAGCCCCAAAAGGTCCTCCCTGTGCTGTGGCCACAGTGCAGATGGTACACAGCAGAGCCTGTGGGTCCCTGTGTATTGTGATGCTTGCCTTCCCGGGCAGAGTGACCAGCCACAGCACTCAGATACCAAGATAAATACTAAATTGCCAGGTCCAAGGGTATAAATGAGATGTCCTTTCTGCTTATTACAGCCACTAGCAGCCCGGCTGTGTTCCAGAGGGACTGTCCACAGATTTTACCAAAACGACTGCAGAAAAAAGTGTTAACTGCTGCGTTTTGGATGGCACAGGGTTGAACACTGAGCCCAAGGGAATTAGTTTAATTTCCTGCTCATACAGTGCATTGTCTTGTCCTTTCAAAGCAAATGGCCCCATGTGTCCACAGTTATCAGTATTTCATTGGCAACGGATGGTGAAGGACTGAGATGACGATAGTTGCCCAGAAAGCAGGGGTGTAAAAGGAAGCTCCCATCACATCCCAGTTAGAGTGGATGGGAGCTGATGATGGGAACTAACCACAAGTTAATCCCCCTGAGATGGTGCCTCCAGGTCCAAGCACGCATGTGAATGTGGCCACCACTGCATCTATGTAATCAGAGATGCAGTAAGAGGGGTTGCCTTGGATTGCTGTTCAGCTTTGTAATCTTCCAGAGACATCCCTTGGCTAAGCCTTGCTGTCTCACAGCACTATACTTAGGCTCCATTTAACTGGTAAAACACTTTATATCTGCAATTCTCCATCCTCCAGAGAAGGATGGGACACGGGACATGTCAAGGTTGGGACGCTGGTGTCTGGCTCCCTCCTTGCCATGAGCCAGGGTGTTGAAATGAACATGCCACTTCATTTAGGTGCTAAAGGAAGAGGAATAAAACACCTCCTCCCATCCCTTGTTTCCCCATCTGTAACGTAAGGACAATACCTACTCACCTCACAGGGGTGTTGCAAAGAAAAAAACATGAAAATGGTGAGGCACTCCATTGCTATGGCAACAGGAGCCATTGAATTATCACAGATGAGTGGATGGAGTCAAGTTGAAATGATAATGGAAATCTATTTGTGCCTTCTGCTCACTGTTTATACATAGGTCTTTGTTCACTGGTGTTCCCAACATGCGTTCATCCAGGAACAGAGCTCAAAATGTAGTCACCACTCCCCGGACATGGTCTCCTGCAAGGTTTTTATGTATCTTTATCAGTGTTCTTTATTTCTGAGGTCTTGTGAAATATACAAGTCTCCCCCAGAGTTTGTTTAGCTGGAACTGGTTTGATGTAAACATCCAGTTAAGGATGGGAGTACTAACCCCTATTATTTCATTGTCTGGCAGAAAAACAGATAAATAGAGGACAAGTAAATAATTCCCCTGAGTGGACATCTGTGCTGATGCTAAAGGAGCTCCCAGCAAGAAATACAGATGGCGTCATGCTTTGCAGCCACTTAACTTTTGTAGTAGGAGAGAGGACCATATCAAAGCATCTGTTCTGCACAGAACTTGTCCAGCCCTCACCCCTGAAGATGAACCCTCCAGCTGGGTAGGCATGTCTGCTCACAGCATCCATCTCTTCACAAGGAAGCTTTGTTCCAGGGAAGAAGACACGTTGTTCCAGGGAAACGAACCCCTGACACCAATTCAAGCAGTGAGTAAGCAAAGATGAGGCATAGTGATCAAGGACAATAAAGTTTATTGCTAGACAGGTTTCTCTTTGCACCACTGAAGTGTCAAAAAGCTGTGTATTTAAGCTCGCTTGGCTTAGTGACATGGTTAGTTTAGTCCAGAAAGACACCAGGAGAGAGGACTGGCTGTACAACAAACAAAACTAAAGGTCTTCACAAACCGTACAGCCTGGAGCTCAGCAATGTTGGCTTAGACTTCTGTGCTACATAAATGTGATGCATGAAGCCAAACACATCAGCCTGAGGTCTTCAGGTCTTTTGAGAGGCATCAAAGACACATTGTGGCTCAGGATTCCCAAAAAACATGAGGTTTGATTAAGAGTTAGAACACGGCACACTCTAGATGTGGGGCTGCATCCCCAGCAGCGTGAGCAGCAGGGGGAGGGAGGGGATTCTGCCCCTCTGCTCCGCTCTGGTGAGACCCCCCTGCAGTGCTGGTCCAGCTCTGGGTCCTCAGCACAGGACACACATGGACCTGCTGGAGAGGGGCAGAGGAGCCCCAGAAATGACCCGAGGCTGGAACAGCTCTGCTGGGAGGACAGGCTGAGAGAGCTGGGGTGTTCAGCTGGAGAGGAGAAGCTCCGAGGAGACCTCAGTGTGGCCTTTCTGTGCTTAAAAGGGGCTGATAAGAAAGATGGGGACAGACTTTTTAGCAGGGCCAACTTCTACCCAAACTATTTCAACCCTAACTATTCTATGCTTCTATGATTCCATGTAGCAAATAGGGGCAGAATGCAGCAACAGAGCTGGAAAATTGAGAGAAATTACTGTCTTGGCACCGCTGTCCTGCTTCTTTTGACAGTCTGCTGCCATAGATAACTGATGGCCATACTTTGAGAATATAACCTTAACAGCTGGTCTTGACGACTTATATCTACTGATCATCCTGAATTAGCCTGAACCAATGCCACAGCTTGATGTTTTGGGTGCAAAACAGTAATTAATCTTCTGTTGGCCACCTCTTTTCCAAGCTGTGGCATCTTTCAGGGCTTTTGTTAAAGGAAGCTCCTTCTCAGTGACTTTGAATCCCTGCATGTCTCCCCTGTAGGGTTGCAGTGTTACAGGTAAGGTGCTGTTGTCCAGGCAGGTGGACTGCTGAAGTCATTACCACTGTAAAGGTAGGGAGTGATGCCAAGAGCAGCCATCCTGAATAGCAAGGTCCACACCAGCACCCAACCCTTCTCTCCTGCTGTCGAGGGCAGTCAAGCCCCATGTTTGCTGTCAGCTCCCCGTGGTGGGAAATGGCAGCACTGAATCCAGTTGTAGAGCAACAAACCACTCTGTATACCTCAGCCTTAGTTGTTTGATCTCCCTTGACAGCAAACTGTGCTCTGACCAGGGCAGTTTTTACAGATTTGCTCTAAAGTAATAGATATCAGAATCTGCTCCTGTACTTTTAAGGCTTGGCTGTGCATCATTATCTAAATTCCTTTAGGTAAAATCAGAGGAACAGTTGACTTCAAGGACCCCTGGGTAACATCTTGAGTTCATCCAGCTCATATAACTATAGGAGGTGTGGTCTACATCCATCCCAGTAGAATAGCACGGTTGTGCAGTTGTCCAGTTCATTTCAGTGTTAGCATGAGTTGGTGATGTGTTGTCAAACAGGCAATGCCCAAGCAGTCTGGAGAAGAGTACAGACCAAAGGCTATTCCCATTAGGCAGCATAAACGAGATCACTTCAGTTCTGGGGTGAGAGAAATAAGCTATGTGGACACACCCTAAACAGTATTATTTGGGCCCAGCCCTAGAGAATATTCCTTAGCAGAGTAGATGAAGCCACAAAGTCCAGAGAGATTCATGGAAAACCACCAAAAAGATGTCACAGCTTCCCAGAAACCTATAGAAAACTGAAAACCTTTAGCAGAAAAGCCCAAAAGCTACAAGAACTAGAAATTCATATAGAATCATATAATATTTTGGTTGGAAGAGACCATCGAGACCATCGCAGCCAACCGTTAACCCAACACTGGCACTTAACCATGTCCCTAAGAACCTTGTCTATGTGTCTTTTAAACCCCTCCAGGGATGGTGACTCCACCACTGCCCTGGGCAGCCTGTTCCAACACCTGACAACCCTTTCCATGAATAGATTTTTCTTCAGATCTAATCTAAACCTCCCCTGGCACATTTTGAGGCCATTTTGTATCGTCCTGTCGCTTGTTCCTTGGCAGAAGAGACCAACACCCTCCATGCTACAACCTCCTTTCAGGCAGTTCTAGAGAGTAAGAAGGTCTGCAAAAAGGCAGAAAAAAATCAAGGATATTCACATATGTAGGAAACAAGCTCTGATTATGTTTTTAAATTTTTTTAAAAACAAATTTTAACCATTTAATGTTGTTTAAAGTGGGTCATATCTCTAGACAGCAGAGGATAAGTGTCGACTCCTGGCTATCATTGCCCCACACTGAGTCTTGTTTTACAGGCAGTGAAAACCTCAGCAGCAATTTGTTATGGAGTGAACACTTCTGCTTAACTTCCAGGCAGCATAGATCTCCATATAGGTCTGTAATAAATGCAGAGGGTCATTAAATTTTCATTGTGTAATTCTGGAGGGAAAAAAAAAGCAACAAACCAACCCGCAAAAATCATGCTAGCAAGCAAAATTTTGAATATAAATGGGATATGTTTACCTCATGTTTGATATTTTGACTAGAGATGAAACAGAGGTGTTTTGGAGCTGTTTACCCAAAAGAAAATTAAAAGAGGCTTGTCTGAGAGAGAAAAGGTGAAATCTCAGAGGTCTTTGTCAACATGCTTGATGGATAAATCTCCAGATGTTTGAAATAAGCCTCAAGGTATCTGATGGATACAGTTATACTACAATACCATCAACAATATTAGAAAGCCTCATCAGTTTTGGTCTGATGCTTTTTCCTACTGATAATGGGAGAAGAAGTACAGCATAACAGCAGTAACAAATAACAGAGATGAAAACACATAGCAGCGATTGGAGCTCACATCAAGTATTGTGTGATGTGGAGGTTTGGCATGATTGGATTTGGCTTTGTGGCTTGGCCCATTATAAAGAGAGGGATTGTTTGCAAAGCTTCAGGGTGGGATTAGATTTCCAAACTCTTCAAAGTCCGAGGGATGCTTGGATGGAGAGCAAAGGTTTGGGCTATTTGCTAATTAATAATAACAGCAGCTTCTGGTTGCTATGTTTAACCCAAATATTTCCTTGGAAACAAAAGCACAGCAGAAGCTTTTGCTAAGTGGGATGAAGCAGATTTTAAATCAAAATCAAAATGTACATGACAACAACCAGTTGGAGGGGAAGGGAGTTACCAAAATCCCAGTTAAGTAATCTGCAGGTGAATTCATTCACTCGGGCTACTTTTTAGATTATGATCTTTACAACCGTGAGCAATGCAGAGAAGGGGAGGATTATTCATTATGTGGCGATGAAGGAACTTCTGAAGAAGTTCCTGGTGCCAGGTTTAAAAGAAGCAGCAATGACATGTTTCTTTTTTACTTGGCGCGTGGCAATTATACTTCTAGATGACATCAAAAAAATCTATGTCCATGGTAGCTGTGCAGAAAAGGGTAGCTCATATTAAATCTCTAGCTCAGGAAGTCTCTGAATCACTTGCTACTAAAAGATGAGAAGGTCTGTTAGGAAATGTTCACTTCATCTTTGTCCATTGCACCTTTTCCTACAGGTCCTCAGCTGATATTTCAGAGACAGGAAATTCTGATTGACCCAGAAAAAACATTCTTGCATTTTATTGCAAGTTTTCAGGTTCACCTAATTCACAGATATTTTGTCTAAATAATTACTATAATATTAAGAAATTAAACTTTTTTAGCTGGGATAAAAACATATGCCTGATGGATACTATGTCTTAAGAGCTGTCATTCCAGCCAATATGTGTCATTCTGTGTCATGGTAGTTATGTCTGAAAATTCTGCCAAAATGAAATAGTATGGGAAGACATGACCCTTGTGAGGACTTGCCAAGACCCAGGAGGATGAATCTGCGGTTAACAGATGTAGCAATGATTTTGTTAATCATTGGCTTCCTTTGTGAGTCTGACTCCACAATGCAGTTCATACTTTAAAACAAATTGAGCTAATGTGGTAGGAAAGAAGCGGTGAGCAGGCATGTCTTCAGTTTTGATCAAAAATGACATATTGGTGTGACTTGCAGATGACCAATCAAGCGAGGTTCTGGTTCACTCTTCTAGACCATCACATCCCCAAACGAACCTGCACAATCCTCACTTCTGTTTTTTTAGATTGTCTGCCAATATATTCTTATTTTGCACAACAAGGTGTCTCGTATCCAATTACATACTGGTGTAATCAGTGATCGTTATTAATGATGGCCAAATGTTTACAGCAGGAAAGCCAGGAACCAAATTACATACTTTGCAGCAAAATGGCCACAGGACATTCTGAGCCTGATGGTCCCCCCAGCCTGGTATGGCTAGTGCATGATGTTCTCTGTAGCTCACGGAACACACAAGACAAATTTGGCTATTAGAATCACAGAATGGCTGGCTTGGAAAGGACCTCTGGAGATCTTCTAGTCATAGGAGAATCATTTTGGTTGGAAGAGACCCTCAAGATCATGGGGTCCAACCCAACACTGGCACTAAACCGTGTCCCTAAGAACCTCATCTCTGCATCTTTTAAACCCCTCCAGGGATGGTGACACCACCACTGCCCTGGGCAGCCTGTTCCAATGCCCAACGACCGCTTCCATGAAGAAATTTTTCCTAATATCCAATCTAAACCTCCCCTGGAGCAACTTGTGCAGCAAAAGACAGTCAACCAAGGCACACGTTCAGCACAATTCTAGACTAGAACTACAACTATTGGCACTACTGGGAGTTGTGTTGATTGCTTTCAGGCTTTGCTGCTGTCTCAAACTGTTTTGTTTGTACAAGATGGGTGCACAGTACTTGCTCCAACCCGTTTCTAACTGAAGAGGACTTACATCTCCCTCAGCCCTATGTGGGTGAGCCTGTGGTGATTTGACTCACTGTGTGGCAGACTCTGGATGTCTCCTGAAGACATCATGTTTAGTTCTCAGTGTATCAACAAGGGTGGTGGCTGTTTTAGGCACTCAACTCTGCTACAGGTGCCTCGGCTGATGGAGGAAGGGTCTTCACACGTGCCCTTCTTGTGAGAGAGCAGCCTGAATGCGCAAACTCAAAGCTGATCAAATCAAACCCCGTGACAACCAGCCCCAGTGACTGTGCACATTTCCTGAGGTTAAATAACGTCTGAAAAGTTCAGAAGCTAACCAAGAATCCTGATTTTGTGGTGGGCTTACCATTCAGTCTCTCACCCACCTCACCTAAGAACGCTGCCTCAGCCACCTGGACATTCAAATTGCACTGAAGACGTGGTGGATCAGATACACTGTTCTAGCAATGTGACCACTATAACCCATATAACCCTCTGCATGGGAGCTCCTCAGCTTCCTTGGGGAGTAACATGGAATCATTCGACCTCTCAGAAATGACAGAGCCAGGTGTCTCTGCTCTCAAGTAGCTTCTTTGACACTGGTTTCCAAATGGAGAAGACTTTTTGTGGCTTAGTTTCTTCCTAAGAGAGGAGTCTGTTTTTCAGGAGGCAGAAAATGAATAGCCTTCCAAAATAATTTGGTTTTTATATGATCATCAGGGACATCTCTAGTTACCACCTTTAATGCCAACAGGTGTGAGAAGGAATATTAAATCTCACGTATAAACCTCTGGCTATTAGACCACGTTTACATTGCAGCCCAGAGAGACCCCCCCAAAATTATCTAAGACCTGAGTTAGTAAGTCCACGCCCAGCCCAGATCAGTGGAGACTGTATCCAGAAACTGTGAACATCTGTATTTGCACATGGATGGTTGGGAGTTGCTTGGCCCCACCGCTGGGAACACATCCCTAAGGTTCCTACAAATAATCATGGTTCATAACGCCGCTCTAAAGTTTCTCACCGTTTCAGCTCTGGGGATTGCACAGATGTGTTTGCAGCTGCACAATCATCTCTCCCAAGGCACCTGATGAAAACATTCTGCCCAAACAGATGGTTTTTCATCTAATGACATAACTGACTCTGTGTTTCACTGAACATCTCTTGGGTTAAGGAGAAGTCTGAGTCAGGCCAGAAATGGTGAGTCCAACTAACAAACACCACCGGAAAGAATTTTGGAACAGGAGAGAAGGACTTAAACACCTCTCACAACAAGGCTGCTAATAAACACATGAAATCAGATTTTCCCATTTCAACCCAGCATGTGAAACCTGCACCTTCACCACTGGTAGACGCAAGACCTGAGATGACAGAGCAAACATATCGCACCAGCTATGCTTTTGAAGAACTCGCTGCTGGTTCTTCCCATTAATGTGGCACTCAAAGAAAATGTTTCTGCATTTCTGTAGATAAGGAGCGACTTATTTCCCGGTTTTGGTTCAGGAAGATGTAGAAGTACCTAGGGGACCAGATTTTTCACGATACAAATGCTTGTGACAAGCAAGCTCATGAGTAACATGACTGAAATGTACCCCTCTGAAACACACCTTCTTTCCAATGGAGAACTCCCCATCGCATCATTTCTGCTACTTCGACATCCCTTTTAGCCATTGCCCTCTATGATGCTGAGAGAGATTCCTGGAAGTGATGCGGGGCTGTCTAGGGACAACGCTGTGAAATGTCACCAGCTATTGGTTACATCACCTGCCCAATCTTATTTTTTAGAATATGATCCTCTTGCTCCGCCCCATGTAGGTAGAGGTCTCAAAGCAAACACCTTCAGATTCATCCAGACTATAATAAAGTTAATGTTTCTTTTCCTCTGCATTGAAATGAGAACAAAATTTCAAGATTTGAAGGCGATTGTTAGAGGGAATTGGAAATGAGTTTTCGGAAAATGTGTTCTCAGCTCCTCATTATCTGATGCATTTTGCAAAGCACTTTTCTAGCATTATTGCCTGGAAAGTTTAGATAGAAATAGGTCCCCTGTTACTGGGGATTTCATCTCCTCCTGTTCAGCATCAGATGTCATATGTGGTTACCACAGCAGTGTTTTTTTGATGTTTGCAGACTGAAGATGGCAATGCACAGCAGGACATAATCAAAAGCAATAAAAATGTTGTTCGCCCTAGTTTCCTAGGGAAATGAGTACCATACATTCATGCTACCTTTGTGATTGCCTCCCTGTGTCTTTTCCTGCCTCACCATTCCATCCCCTTCTTTTTTTCCCCAGGTATTTCTGAACATGCTGTCCAATTTTGATCACTTCTGACAGGAAGGTGAAGACCTCAGAGGCGTTCTGCAGCTGAAGATTTTCTGCTCATAGTTAACAGAGAAAACCTTTGATGGTTGTCCAGAGGGAAAGTCTGTAGCAAACTTGAACCCTTACTAGATGTTAAAGGACCAACTGCAAGACGCAGACCCATAGGCAGGTTTTGGTAGAGCACCACATGTTAGAATGAGCCATCACTGTAATAAATATGGGTGAGGCAAAGAAGGACAAAAATACCATGAGGTCTTGACCTCACTGGGAAAATGTTATGTACAAGTTCAATCATTTCAGGCAATATTCAGCAGTTTGCAGACACGCTTCCCCATTTTGGCTAAGGGCCTTTTTTTTGTGTTAAGACAGTAAAGAGGAAACAAAACTGGACTTTGAGGTGTGTGATGGACCTTTCAGTCATCGCTTGTTATCAGCATCATGGTAGTTATAACAAATCCCTGCCATTCTGAGAGAAATGTGGTACAAAGCAGAGAATTGACAACTTAGGCTTTGGGCAAAAGGGAAGAGGTAAATACTACAGGGAAGGAGGATATTATCTTAGAATCATAGAATAATTTTGGTTGGAAGAGATCTTGGACCTGCCCTGGCCAGCAATAAGTGGGTAGCTTATTACTCCTGTAAAGTAACACTCTTTGAGACCTTGATTTGACTTTTATAGAGCAAGTCGATATCTACCTCCAAGGCAGAAGTAATTTCTTCTCTGCTGGTCCCAGTACATGGCACAGAGACTATCTCCAGCCTTCAGGGATGGCGGTGAGTTTTACTATCAATGAGCAATTTGTAGGGTGTGTGTGAACTTCTAAAGGTGGATCTTCCTATTGCATCTCTGTCTCTTGAGAGTATCACATTGCTGCTCTTCTTACCCCATGCATCAGGTCACAGACAGAGAAATTGAGGTCACATAGCAGAAGGGTGTCCACAGGGACTGTTCTTTCTAACATCAATCCTTTAAGCCCTCTCTGAGCACCCATCTGGCACAGGACACCCCCTTGTCATGGCTTTTGCCTGCTCTGTGACCCCACAGACCAGTTTAGATCCTCAGATAGCCCTTTCTTTGTGTCCACGCAGCATCTCTCATTTCTTAGGAATGTCCAAGAGCTTTTTGTCAAACCCCTCCAAGCAGCTGTAGGGCCAGAAAGGGTTGTGAGGCATCTGAAGTGGACCATTCTAGTGCTTGCATCTGCAACGCCAGCCTGAGTCCTTCATTAATCCTGGCATATCTCTGGCCCTGGCTTTTCCTGCTCACACAAGGCATCTGTTATTTAGTGTTTTGATTTAACCCCTCCCAACAGAACCCCACAAGGCCTTCTGGAGCTCTTTGACATTTTGGTGCTCCAGGATAAGTCAGCAATGACAAGTCCCACCCAGGAGACACGACTGCACGCTAGAAAAGGAGGGGTTGTTGAGAAGTGCTTGACGCAATTTTACTGACTAAGTAGGACAGGGCAAAGCAACTCAGAGGAAATTAAAGAGGAAACATTTCCACCCAAGAAGCCCGGTTCAATGTGATGGTAAGAGTGTGTCATCAGCCTTTTAAAATTCCCTTTTCTGACACTTTTGAAAAGCTTGCACGAAACTTTTTTTGTCTCCCAAGAAATCTCCTAAGAGATAGTTTCTAGGAAAATGCCTAAACATGGTGCTTCAAACCCCTGCCACACAACCTGTACCAGCCCTGGGCTACAATGTGGGAGCTACAAGAGGGAACCAAGGGACAAGGCACCGAAGCTGTAGCTATAATAGCCTGACTTGTAGTAACTAGCCCCAGGCCACCTCCTACATGTTGAAGCACAGGCGCAGCGGTGCACTGTACTTCTTCGCCCGTCTTTCGTACAAAGCAGATGTGGTTTCTTCAGATTCACCCTGTAGTAGAAAAGCAGTGTGGACCCAGGTCTTCGGAACTCAAATTTCTTGCGCAGTCCACTCAGACATCACCGCTTTAAGAGGCGCCAGGGACTCTGATCAGTACAGCTTCTAATTTTCTGAGGTTGTTTAAGCACCCGCAATGTGGACCAGAAGAGCATCCCGGATCAAAGAACCCTTGACCGTCTGTGGCACAGGAGGGATGGAAGGCGGGATTTTCAGGCTCACAGTTCCCTGCAGTGGAAGAGCAGAGCTTTTGGGCTTAATTTCTGTCCACCCTTATATTACAGCGTGTGTCTGCTCCAGAGCAGCCATCTCCAGCCTGTGCACCCTGCAGACCTCCTGCAGACCCACCAGGATCAGAGTTCATCGCAGTCATCTCCTAAGACTTTCCCAGGCTCTCATCCGTGTTCCTGACACGTTCCTCTGACAGCCAGGCTCAGGGATTTGTCTCCAGGTAGATGTTTTTAGCAGAGTGCTTTGAGGAAACTGGTTTACCATCTGTCTGTGTCTACCTGTGGCAGCTTAATGGAGAGTAATGATCCTCCGCGAACCCTTTAAATGAAAGCCATTAACTGAACTGATGAGAGAAATTGAATTATTGTCTCACTCAATACTTCCAATTTACCTGCCGGTTCGTCTTGACCAAGACATCCTGAACACGGACGTAGTCTCTGTCAGTCACCAGGCCACAGGCAGGCAGAAGGATTCCTCTCTTTGCCCAAGAAAGTTAAAATGTGCTAGCAAAGTCCTCAGTCAGTTGCTGATGGAGTTTTAAAACACAATTTCTGTCCCTGTAGTCTGAATTAGTTTGAGATTTTTGGTTTTTTTATTTCTTTGTTTATTTAGTGTTTGGTTGGTTGGGTGGGTTGTTGGTGTTGTGTTTTTTTTTTTTTTGTGGGTTGTGTTTGTTTGGTTTTGGGGGTTTTTTTAAATTTTTGTTAACATTTTTTCTTGTGGTTTGCACTTAGAACAGGTGTGTCTGTTTCCTCAACCCAAGCCTGCTCCTGCCTGCAGCTGGGACCATGCAGCGAGTGCAATACCAATGGTCACAGACCCATGGGGTGAATCCACGCCATCTTTTCAGAGACAGCCAGAGGCTTCCGTGGAGACCCAGTCTATTGTCTGTGCGAACACTAAACATGAAAACACAGAGATAAACATGAGCGCCTGGCTTCGAGGATGCGTACCAGCAAAAGACCCTCAGCATTCTCAACGCTTATCATGTCCTCAGTCCATTGTCAAGCAGCACAGCAGACTGGAAAGAAGAAATTCCCCGTAAATTTTCCAGTTTGAGGTAATATCTAACATACTAGCATCCCTAAAACTGGAGTACTCTCAAACCCATTTGATTCTCAAAGAACAGAGATGCTTTGTGACCACATTCTGCAAAATGTAGGACTTAGAGTAACCCAGCAATGTGTTAGAAGTCGTGTATTTTTTTTCTTACTCATTATGCATCCAACTATGAAAAGGGGACGTTTTGTCCTTGATGATGTTTGATGAAGTAGATTTAATCAGACAGGACATTGGCCCTCGTAGCATCGTGTTAGCCCATCTATTATTCAGGTTTTCTATCTGCTGGTCCCTAGATGGATTGGTGTGTCTCCCAGATGTTCTTCCCTGTTCATGCGATGTATTTTTGTTTTCGTGGTCGATAACCTTGTGCTTGGTGTGTGCAAATCTAATTATCTTTCGGTCTAAGAGAAAATGTCAGCTTGCATGTATCTCCAGGAATGATGGATATCCTATGTCTGGAAATAGCAAAGCCACAAATTGGAACTACCTACAGGTATGGAGTTAACACAGTCTATTTGAAAAATAAAAAATAAATAAAAAACCAAACCAAACCAAGATAACAACAACACACCTGTATTATTTGCTTCTGTAAAACCGAAGCAATAAATAGAAAATGGCAGTAAAGAAGGAGAGAATAGCATCCAGAGGATCTGAGCGGGGAACACAAAGGTGAAATCTCTGGTTTGCCTCCTGTGGGTTCTTGTTCTATGATCTTGGTAAAAGCTCATTTTAACCATCTCTTTTCTGTGCTGGCACTTTCCTGACTCTTTCTCCTCACTTTTCATTCTGAATGCATGCTGACCCTCTTCTGCTCCTCCTATCCTCCTAAAAATGTATGGACCCCTATCAAAAAAGGCCATCAGCCCTCAAATATTATATTTTGCACTGCTGCCTGTCTCCATCAGTTGTGTGCTATCTTAGCCCAACCAAGACATGTTGGGACTGCTTGTGTGCTTAAAGTATATGCAGAGGTTCTTGCAAAATTTGGAGCTGAGGCCATCAGGAAACACAAGGTAGACACCCCAAAACTCTGGATACACAAGGTCTTCAACAATCTCAGCCCGCTTTCCCAAAAACTGCATAGAGAGCTCCCTGAAGACAAAATTTTAAGTAAGTTTTATTTAGGGAAACTGTGGGTTTTGTGGGTTTTTTGTTTTGGTTTTTTTTGGTGTTATCTCTTTCTATGGATTTTCTGATACTGTGGTGGCTGGAAAGGCTCTTGCTGCCAGCTCTTGCTGGAAAATGCACTAGATACAAAATATGATGCTGTTGACAGAACTTACAGATGACTGAAGCACATCAACAGTAGCAAACAGCTGGTGTTAGTCGAGATGCAAATTAGTTTTCCATGGTAGGCAGGAAGGCACAAATAATCATCCCAAAACATAGCAATAAAAACCTACTTCTGTCATTTAGGTTCCTATACAACTCCAGGACATAAAGCTTCTTGACCATATGGGAATGTCTTGCTGGAAACAACAGCTGAGCTATGACCCCTTTGGATCCGGGGTTCCTGCATTAGTTCCTATAATTAGGATGAGGTTAAATGAGTAAAACTGAATGACGACAGGTCTACAGAGCACGGATCTTTTATTTACTGCCTCGAGCGAGCGTGTTCAATTTTCATTGGCCTTTTTGGTTCAGATGCCATTGGAAGGCAGTGCCGGACCCTAATTATAGACATCTGCGATTAATGCATTTCGCAGCTGTTGTGCTATAACAGGCAGGGAGAAGCTCGGACAGCAGCCAGCGTTTTCACAGGGTGTTGGATGCTGATCTCCAGGTCTCCGCTTGGTTCAGAGCCCAGGGGTTGCAGCTGCTCCAGCTGGGAGCCAGGCAGCACCCTTGGGAGAGCAAGTCCCATGGTGTAGCCCAGTGCTTGTAGAAAGATCAGCTATACCTGGAATAAGAAGGTGACTCCAGTTTTCTACAGCTGTGGCCAAGGGAGGTTCCTCCCCTGTGGCCAAACGAACGATGCAAATATCTCCAGAAGCTGCAGGGCTGTGGAGAGGAGAAGTTTAACCCCAAGTAAGAAAGCAGGAGATGGACAGAAGCCAGGAGACAGACAGACATATTGCAAAAATAAAGAAAGGCCCTGGGGGTCATCTCACACTGGTTGGTTCCTTTCCCATCACCATGGTCAGATGGCAAACCCCATGTGGCAGGAATGACAGTTGATGTCGTATAAAATCATAGAATCATAGAATAGTTTGGGCTGGAAAGCACCTTCCAAGCTCATCCAGTGCCACCCCTGCCATGAGCAGGGACATCTTCACCAGCTCAGGTTGCTCAGAGCCCCGTCCAGCCTGGCCTGGGATGTCTCCAGGGATGGTTCATCCACCACCTCTCTGGGAACCTGGGCCAGGCTCTCACCACCCTCGTTGTAAAATATAGATAGAGATATTCTCTGCTAGGTCAGTGATGGTGCTGAGATACCTTGTGCTCTGCCTGCCACCTCCATCTTCTGTGTCAGGCTTTCTCTTCTTTTGTCCTCACAGATGTCAGACTTCAAACATTCCTGGCTCTCCAGGGACTCTGCAAGTGGTGATGCCTCTCATGTGCAAGTACATCTGCAGGGTTGGAAATATGTGCTAGCTATAAATAGTGAGATAACAACCTGAAAATAAACTGAAGGGCCGGGCTGTAATGGCAGGGGGGCTGTCACTGTGTGGGAGATGTTGCTTTTCCTTGTCCAGGAACAGTGGCCGTGAGCCATCCATGGAGAGCATCCAAATCTCTATGTGTGCAGATGAGGAAGAATTCAAGCTCAGCCCCCACTCCTCACAGCCCCTGCTATTTCTATCTGCCTTTTGTGTGCTTGTGTTTTAAATACATATGATCTTTAAATAGTCATGACTTCAGATAGTAGTTTTCAAATAAAACCAAGTGAGGGACTGTGATCTCCTGGCTTTCGAGTCCAGACTGCCAGTGACTGAGTGCCCTGAGGTAGGGTCTGGCCTCTCATTACAGCCTTGGTCCTCAGATCCAGCTGGATCAAAACCAAGATCCTTGGGATACAGCACATGAGTTATTTGGTGCTGGGCTTTGTTTTGTTTTGAGCGGTTACACTGTTCCACTTTTCTGCCCAGAGACACGATGAGCATCACTTAGGTGAAGTACATCCTTGTTCTTCAGGGCATTTGGAATGGACTCAGCCACAAAACTCCAGACAGCATGGTGCCCTGGTGGTGGCAATGGGCAAGGAACAGGGCACGAAGCAGGGCAGAACCTGCCTGCTGTTTTCAAACACATACGGTGGGTTATAGTGCTGGTGGTGTTTTACAGTTTGGATGAGGAACATCCCATCCTCTGTCAGCTTTAACCTGGTTGTAGCTACTGGTTGTTGTAGGGCTACAAAGCTGGTGAAGGGTTTGGAGGGGAAGCTGTATGAGGAGCAGCTGAAGTCACTGGGTTTGTTCAGCATGGAGGAGACTGAGGGGAGACCTAATGGCAGCTACAGCTTCATCACAAGGGGAGGAGGAGGAGCAGGCACCGAACTCTTCTCTTTAGTGACCAGTGACAGAACCCGAGGGAATGGCAGGAAGATGTGCCAGGGGAGGTTCAGGTTGGACACGAGGAAAAGGTTCTTCACCCAGAGGTGCTGGACACTGGAACAGGCTCCCCAGGGAGGTGTCACGGCCCCAACCTGACAGTGTTCAAGAAGAGACTGGACAACGTCCTCAGACACACGGTGTGAACTGTGGGGTTGTCCTGTGCAGGGACAGGAGTTGGACTCCATGGTCCTTGTGGGTCCCTCACGACCCAGGACATTCTGTGATTCTATGATTCTAACTGTCAGTTTACCCTGAAATAAGACTTCATCTGGAGAAACCTCCTCTGCCAGGAAGAACCAATCGGTTTATAAGAGATGTGACTACATCTGTACTCTTGTTTTAAAACTGAGTTTGTTAAACCGACCAGGTCCGAGTCTCTTCTCAGTCAGTCAAATTCTGCACCTGTAAAACAGGGACAAGAGAGAACAAGGACCAACAGTTCCTTGAAAGCAACACCGATTTTCTGCCAGACTCCGTCTCTGAGTCACAGGGCCAGCCTGCTTCCTCCTGTGAGCATCTTGGCTTGGTCAGCCGCTGAAAACACATTTGAAACAAAAAGACAGCTCATCCTGTCTGTTAGCTTTGCTAGCCAGGTCATTGAGTGATACAGGATCTGAATTAAAGCATGGGTGCTGGCTTTAAAAGCTCCAAAACTTTGCAGTTGTTAAAAACATTCGCAGTTCCGCACGCTGAAGGAAAGAGGATGCAATTTTTGTGGACAGAGCGTGTTGCTGACTGGTCTCAAAATCAGTGTTATTATGTGCGATGCTTTCCAACATGATGATGTGCTCAGCTCGTCATGTACCAAGTACACTGAGTTGACGCATCTTCCTCTGATACAACCATTCTTGACCATTGCTAGAAGCAGGATTTGGACTGGAGCAACATCCGCAAACTCTTCAGGACTGGACGCTTGACTTGTTTTGGCTGCATCCCCCCGGGGCTGATTCAGCAGCTGATTCCTCCAGACTTGGTGCAGAGCTGGGAGCACACCCTCCAGTGAAGTAACGCAAGTCTCCCTGCTAGGGTGGGGTGAACACATATTTTCCAGATGATAGCTAAGCAAACACGGTCCTCTGGTAATTCATAAAAGAGGGATGGGGCAAGACGTCCTGAAATTCTTGCCTTCTGGCAGAGATATGTGATAGCATCATGCTGCGTAACTTGATATGTCAAACCATGCCTCGGCCCAGCTTCCCTGCGGGGATAACCTTTAAGAATGCTGTGAGAAACTCCCAGCTGCCAGCAGCCAGGGGAGGACACTGAGGTTCAGCATCTTTTCCACACAAGGTCCATGAGAACAGACGTGTGCCTGTCCCCCTGCACATTAGTTCCTCTTCACAGGCAGAAATATGGTTCTCCAGCTCACAAGGACAAGTCCATGCCTGAGGGTGCAAACAGCTCGTTCCTGTTACACGGCCAGGTGAAGGCAAGTCCAGTCAGTCCCACCAGCACTTCCCAGTTCCTCACACACCCACCACTTAGTGGGAACAGACATTTCCTTCACTTCTGATACAGAAATGTCTTGGTTTTAAACATTGCTTCCTAGAAATTAGTAGATCACAGAATCATAGAATGGTTAGGGTTGAAAGGGAACTTCCAAGCTCACCCAGTGCCACCCCTGCCATGAGCAGGGACATCTTCACCAGCTCAGGTTGCTCAGAGCCCCGTCCAGCCTGGCCTGGGATGTCTCCAGGGATGGTTCATCCATCACCTCTCTGGCCAACCTGGACCAGGCTCTCACCACCCTCAGTGTAAAAAATTTCTTCCTCCTGTCTGGCCTCGATCTCTCTTTTTTTAATTTAAAACCATTACCACTTGTCCTATTGTAACATGCCCTGCTAAGAAACTATTCACATCACCTGCTTTCCAGGATGGACACAGCCTTGAGCTCAGCTTGGAGAGAAAATGATTATCATAAACAATCATATCCCACAGTACAAGACCAACCTTTCCTCTGGCCAGTATAAACAGGATGATTAACACCCCTGCAGCCAGTACTTGCAAGACAAAGGCACTGTTTTTATCACATCACACAGGTTTTAATACATATGATGATTGCAATATACTGCATCCCGCTACCCAAGCAAGTTGCATTGATGTCATTGACCCTCTGCTGCTATAGTAAGCACACTGGAGCCTGCAATGACCGACGCGGTTGCAGACAACATGGGTGTCATTAGACAACCACTACTGCAGTCCTTCCAAAGAGAGCAGAGTGCCTCTACCAAAGCCTGAACTGATAATGTTACACATTTGCAAAGCAGGATTTGAGAGAAATGTGTTTAATTGAAGAAGAAGAGTTTAGATTCATCTGGTTGTAGGGGGTCTATCAGACTAGCCTGGCTATTGTGCAAGAGTTTTCCACAGCCATTAGCTCAGAAGGGAATAAGGGGCTGTGATTCACTCTCAGCACTTGCACTTTGCACTGATCACCCCAACCTCTCTGCAACACTGAAGTCCTCCACAGAGAGACATTTCAGTGCAAATCTGAAGAGGAGGTTTTGAACTCCTACCTGCTGATCCCACAGGGACAGGACCTGGACTCCATGATCCTTGTGGGCCCCTTCCAACTCAGGACATTCTATGATTCTGTGATCTTGACCTAGATTGCAGTTCTGGGGCCACCACCTCCTCATCACAAGATTATCGATGCCTGACCGAGCTTGTTGGCATGGCTGGAGACAGGCAGGACAAAGCTGCTCTGCCAGGGTCTGGCAACTTTTGGGCATCCCTAACCCAAAAGCCACACACAGACTGCCATGTCATAGCATGAGAGCAAAATATCAGGGGCATGATCCAGCTGTAGTGCCCCATCCCTGCCTCTAATCTGGTCCTTCTTCTGTCCAGAGAGCTCAGCATGGACACATTGACTTTATCCCTGTCTCCATACACCACATAGATATACTCAGAGTCACTAATTAAGGTCTAATTCAGGATACCAGGGCAGAAGCTCTCTTTCTGGTATCCTTTCATCTCTTCATGCTCTAGTTTCCTTTCTGTCAAACGGGGAATGAATCATCCTTCCCTCTTCCACTGGAGGACTGCAAGGGATTAATAAGGCAGTGTGTGTAGGACGCATCAAAGCTTCCAGCTGAAAATCCTCTCTCTCAGCTCCTGTAGATCTGCACCCCCTGCTCTGCAGACACATGATGGAGAGATGCATCACTGCAGAAATGGAGATATCAGGCCCTCAGCAGGATGTGGCGTTGGAAATCCTTCTCCTGAGGGCTCAGCTTGCTTTTCCTGGAGGAGAATACCTGCTCCACTCAGTTAAATAACTCCTGCTACCTAATGCTGCAGATGTTTGAAAGCCAACCCCCACTTCTCCCTCCTCAGGTCTCAGATCCTGTGCTGCTGGGGGCCTCTCCGGTGTCTCGTTAGGTTTCCTTTATTAAGGCTTGATGCACAATGAGGGACTTTGTAGTGAAGTGATGGAGGGCAGCCAGTTCATGTGGGACTCTTTGTCCCTGATTTTGTAAGATCTGGTATTGTGAAAGCCTTTGACATGCCCACCAACACAAATATAAAGGCAATTTAATGACATATTACTTTTAATTGGGGGTGTGGAGGGGGAAAATAAAGAACGAAGTGCCTGGCTGAGTTGGTGCCAGAGGTCTCAGGTGGGAATTTATTGTAGCGGCTCCCGAGACTGCCAAGTGCCCACAGCAACATATTGTGTAGGAACCCAGCGTCCACCATGGAGGTTATTAAAGGTCTAGAGATGAAGGCAGAAGAGGGTTGAATGGCTTGGGGCAGGAATAAAAACTCCAGGTGGGCTCAAATTCACACAAGAAGCTTTTAGGGGAATTCTGTAGCACATGAGAGCAGGTTATGGAGGGGCAGATATTTTGATGCTCCCTCAGTGCATGCTTGGTCTGCAAAAAGCATTAAGCACCTGCCTCTAAAATAAATGTCTCTTCCACTGTATAAAACTGAGCAGCGCAAAATCACCACTGATCTTATGTTGGCCAACACGTAAGGTGCCAAAAGCTGTGAATTCAGCTCTTGTCTTTGGCTATACCCTGGCTATAGTGGAAGATTAAGGCTTGAGATGGGGAACATAGGATATAATTCGGAAAATCCAGTTGGATGCTCAGAATTCCTTCTTCCAGCCCTAGAACTTGCAGTCCTGCAAGTGACTGAGCACTGTGGTGTCCTCTTAGAGGCACAGGAGCAGGCAGATGAGAATTTTCTCATAATATGTAAAGAAAAGTACAGCCTTTTTCCAAGGGAGCTCTTGTGCTGACAGCGAGTTTTGTAGGATTGGAGATGGTGATATCGGGAGATTCCCAGGAAAGCAAACATGTGTCTCCCCAGTGCTTCTTGAAACAGAGGAGTTTGATAGGTGTGAAATTATCTTAACATGCCTAAAACAAAGTATGAAGTGTATTAGATGAGGTAAAGGAAAAAACAAAATTTAATGCCTGCTTCCCGCATGGCCCCTTAAAAAAAAGAAGTTTCCTGTGACTTCAAGCCTGGAAAAGGAAAACTTTAGAACAGTCTTCCTGGGAGGTCCTGATGAAACGGGGCTGTCAGAGAAAGCAGCCAGTCACCCTTCTGATTTGAAATCCAGCTAATTAGCTCTGAATCACGGCGCTCCAGATCTGAGCAGGGCACGAAGCTGCTGAGTTTGATATTTCCAGGCCTGTCATCCCGCGCATTAAAAAAGAAATGAGCTCCATCGCAGTGAGGGAGCAGCGGGCTTAATGAGGCACCCTGGGGTAATTTGGCAGAGCTGGGGAAAGAGACCTCCTTGATGGCAAAGCCTTCCTCATCCGGCCTCCTGATGGGAGCCTGGGATGCAGAGGGGTGCTAATGGAGGGGTAATTCCTCCTCCACCCTCCCGAGGCCCATGCGGGGATTTATGAAGGCTGGAATTAGATGGCAGCACCAAGAAGGAAGAGGAGAAGCAGTCTTCTGAAGGAGCACAACCGCAGAGCCTGTTTTGGAGCAGGAGACTCTTTCCAGCATCCCAGGGTTTTGAGCTGCAAAAGGATGCGATGTCATGGTCCTTTAGGGAGGCAAAGCCAGGCACAGATGTTGTCCCTGTTTCTTGTGCTGCGCTTGGGAGAGCATCAGCTCCAGTGGAGAGGGGCCAGAGCAGCCCCAGAAATGGTCCGAGGCTGGAACAGCTCTGCTGGGTGGACAGGCTGAGAGAGCTGGGGTGTTCAGCTGGAGAAGAGAAGCTCCGGGGAGACCTTAGTGTGGCCTTTCTGTACTTAAAAGGGGCCAGGAAGAAAGATGGGGACAGACTTTTGAGCAGGGCCTGTTGTGATAGGACAAGGGGTTACGGTTTTAAACTAAAGGAGAGGAGATTCAAGCCAGACATGAGAAAGAAATTGTTGGCCCTGAGGGTGATGAGAGCCTGTCCCAGGTTGGCCAGAGAGGTGGTGGATGAACCATCCCTGGAGACATCCCAGGCCAGGCTGGACGGGGCTCTGAGCAACCTGAGCTGCTGAAGATGTCCCTGCTCATGGCAGGGGTGGCACTGGATGAGCTTTCAAGGTCCTATCCAACCCAAACTATTCTATGATTTGGAGGTCCTTCTCTGAAGGTACCTGGATGTGGTAACAGCCCAGGGGTAAATCTCTGGACCAAGCCTCAAACTGTGTTAAACTATACCTAAAACCAGGACAAAACTTGCATCAAGAGGTGTCAATGCACTTAGCATGATTTCCTGTAAGGTTGGCAGGGCACAGATACCATTGTGTGAACTCAAGACAAGAAAAATGCTCTTAGGGACATACCACCTCTGGGTGTAGGACATCTGCTCACAAAGAAAGGACAAAGGGAGTGAGTTTTTCTAAAATAAAATGGGAACCAGACTAGAAATCAGGCACCTACAATCTGTGTGAGGTCCAAATTTCTCCAGCTTAGAGTTTATCACATCTGGGATGAAGAATTATTTTTCATAAAGCTGATTGCAATGGCACTCATAGGAGGGTTTTCAACTCAGATGATGGGTTAGCATTTGAAGAGCTCAGCTTCTTCAATTAGAGCCCCAGACCTGATACAGATGTTCTCCAGATGCTTCACCCAGTAAAAGTGCTGTCACTGCAGCAACACATACCGATTTCCTAACTGGGTCTGCAGTGCAGGTCATGAAGCTCTTGCTGTCTTTTATCATAGAATCACAGAGTCACAGAATCATTTTGGTTGGAAAAGACCCTCCATACCCAACCGTTAACCCAACACAGGGACTAAGACATGTCCCTGAGAACCTCATCTACGTATCTCTCCAGGGATGGTGACTCCACCACTGCCCTGGGCAGCCTGTTCCAATGCCCAAAAGCCCTTTCCAGGAAGAAACTGTTCCCCAGATCCAACCTCAACCTCCCCTGGTGCAACTTGAGGCCGTTTCCTCTGCTCCTGGCGCTTGTTCCTGGGGAGCAGAGCCCGACCCCCCTGGCTCCAAGCTCCTTTCAGGCAGTTCAGAGATCAGAAGGTCTCCCCTCAGCTCCTGTTCTCCAGCTGAATCCCCCAGCTCCCTCAGCCGCTCCCATTACACTTGTGCTCCAGCCCCTTCCCCAGCTCCGTTCCCTTCTCTCAACTCGCTCCAGCACCTCAAGGCCTTTCTTGGCATGAAGGACCCGAAACTGCCCCCAGGATTCGGGGTTTGGCCTCCCCAGAGCCCAGCACAGGTTTGGTCACTGCCCTGGGCCTGCTGGCCACACCAGTGCTGGTCCCAGCCAGGATGCTGTGGCCTCTTGGCCACCTGGGCACACACTGGCTCGTGTTCAGCCGCTGTCACAAACACCCCCAGGGCCTTTTACACCAAGCAGCTTTCCAGATGCTCTTCCCCAAGCCTGTAGCCTTGCCTGGGGTTTGCATGATAGGACCTGGCACTTGGCCTTGTTGAACCTAATCACTCAGTTTTTGAGAACTGCAGCATCCTGTAGTTCACTGAGGGCAGGAGAGCCCAGGGGAGCTTCGTGCTGCTGTCTGTATCCAAGGCAGGCATAGGAAAGCAGTTCTGAGTATGTTCAAGCTGCTGTGAAATTCAAACTAGGACAGCGTGGCAGATACCATCCTCCTTGATATCTTGCATGTGGCATCTCTTACGTGACTGTTTCATATTTCAAACACTCCCTAAATTTGTGCAAGGGATCTTACTGCCAGGCACGGGAGAAATGTCTCCTTTGGGACCATGTCTTGCACTTGCAAAACAAGTCATGGCCATATACTGTCATTTTTACTCCTTAGCTCTGATGGAAGAGATAAAACAGGGGAAGGTGGGAGGGTGTTTATTGTGAAAGCCACTACAAGAGGAGCCATCAAGGAGTGATTTTTCACTTCAATGCCTTGCTGGAGAAATCTCAGCTTAAAGAAAGGGCTTCACCAAAAGAAGAAGGAAAATAATATTATTCAAGTAATCTAATGTTGTGCTTCAGAGAGCATAAGAAGTTTACATGGGAGGGTGAGAAAGCCATTTTTCACACGGTTGAGGGTATTGCACAGCTCACCGGCTGCATCCTGGGAAGAGTCTCATCTTCCCAACGAACAGTTGCTATCTGAGAAGATGGGATTAACTGGAACAATGGTCTGACTGGACCATTGGACTGTAAAAATTGGCTTTGTCTGAGTACCCATTCTCTTCCCTTGCCTCCCCTTTGAAAACACATCAGTATAGATCACAACTCTCTGTCCCACCAAACTGGGAGGTAGGTTGCTGCTTGCGTTAAAAGATAGGGCACGTACAAGCAGATGTCAGAAGTGCTGGACCTTGTTTCAGCTGGGTATTTGAAAAAGTCATGACACTTATCACAACTACTGAACTAGATAAGAGATAGAAGGGCAGCCCCTATCTCAAAAAGCAATGAAAAGCACCCATGTGTCCGTACTTCAATATGAACTCAGCCTGCTATGTTTGGGGCAGGCTTTTTATTAAAAAAGGTACATTTCAGACTCCACAGTGTGTCTGGTGCAGTTATATTCCTTAGGCCAGCAAACGGTCTTCCACCGCTCTGCCTTGGCTTTCGCTATGGAGGAACTCCTAGATGTCAGGCGAGGAAAACACTTAAACTTATTCTTAAGAACCCTTGATTTCAATCATGTACAGCTAGTTTGTATTTCCCTCTAAGCTGTTTTCCTTTCTCTGCCATCAATTACCCCTTAAAAACAATTTTCAGGGTGCTTTGTCACCCCCATTATCAGGTGTTTCAGAGGTCCTGCCCAGCTGCCATCTTGCCAGTTGCCATCTGTATACGCAGCATTGATACAGGATAAATATTGCCTGAAAGACTTCAAGGTTGAGCTTAAGCTAGATTTGTACAGTGGAAACAAACCTTTTATTAGGACAACTGCTTTAGCTGGAAAAAAACAGAGGAGTTCCCAGGCACATCGAGCATTTGGCCTGATAGTGGATGGAAACTGAGTCACCAGCATCACATTGAGGCGACAGAGGCAAACATTGACCTACCACAGGGAAAAACCTGGAACAACACATGAAATTACCACAGATTTTAAGAGCTGGGTAGACCAGAGACAGTGAATTACAAGTACTTCTAATGTGATAAAGGCATCACTGCCCTCGCCATACTCTCTATTCCCGTATTTCGCAATGCAACCCTGGTACATAAGCCCTGACACCACGCTGCCATCTGTGGAGGTTGCTTTATAAAGCGTGTGCTGTGCTGAAACTGCACTGGGAAGATGTGAAAAGAAAGGAAGAGTGCAGTTGGTGACAGCTCCTACTGCAGACTGAAACTGGATGCACAATGGGAGCGAGGCAGCCTGGATTGTCTTCAGGTTGTCCAAAAAATAAGGAAGATTTGGAAAGAGGAGAAGGAAGAGGGGTGGTGGACCCAGAGCATCCTCCATGTTGCTTGCAGGAACTTAGCCCTAATGAGATGCTCTGGCTGAGGACACAAGAACAGGAAGGGTTCCTGGAAGACCTTTCTAGTCCCATTTTCTATGTCCCATATCTGATTTAATCTCCTAGTAAAGGCATGTGGAACTTCAGTGATTTCCTTGAATCTGTTCTTTACCCTAAGTGCCTTGGGCTCTGGTGGGATGAGTCCTGACTTCTCACAGTCATTTGGCTTAAAAAGTTGAAAACTTCTCCTTCCATCACTCCATTTTGGATAACATATGAACAACCAATATGGAAGGATCTCCCAAACCTTGCACCCCTGCAACCACCAATCACCAAATAACCCCATCCAAGCAGGTCACCTCCCACAACAGCCACATCTTAGGAACATCTCTGCCTGTCCTCACTCTCTGCAAATATTTTGTCATATGCTTTTGCATGATAGGCACATCCTGGAGATCAGACTCTATCCAGTAAGGGATTAGCAATTTAGCAGAGCTCATTGACCCGGTCCTAACCAGACCTCCCCTGAACTAAACATGAGCCACACTGGATCTTGCCTGTTTCCATTTCTGGGGCTAATTATTGCCAGCTAAACAGCACCAGGCTTTTCCTTTTTCTCTTTGCCATGCTTGTTAGCATTGTTTCTTCCAGCAGCTTTTCATCTCAATGGAGGCAATTGTGCTTGGCTGACATTTTAATTCTTTCCAGCTGCATCTGAACAAAATGACACAAATTAAGTGGAAGGGCTTGGGGAAGAAGGAGAAGGAAGCTCCCAGCCCCCAAAGCTTGTCCCACAGGGAGGGTTTTGTGCTCGGTGCAGCAGATGCTCAGGAGGGAGAAAGGTTTTGATGTCACATTGACAGCCTGGTCCAGTCCTGGGGATGCTAAGCTTCCTCACCCTGAAAGATGTAAGTGAGGTTGAGCGAGCTTCTGCCCAACCTATGAAGGGTCTTCAGCTGAACTATGCTGGTTAAAGACAAATAAAGACAACCAGCCTGGCAAGTTGTGGATCTCTTTTTAGCAATACACAGGAATCCCATCCACGAACTAAGACCTCTCTGGGTAAAACACTGCATAAATACAGACTAGAAAGCCTGCTTATACACCTAAAGAAGTCCAAAGAGGTGCATTAAAATTAGGATACTTAAGTATATATATTTTAATATATTATTTTTTTGCTTTAGAGATGCCCAAGCTGCATGTTTCAGAACCTAAGATCTTTAGCCAAAGCGAGGACAAAAAGAGATGTCGAAAGAAGAATTAAAGGCAAAAAGTCTTAGCAGCTCGTACTGACCACAGGGAACTAGATCAGACTGGTTCAATAAACCACAGGGCAACACAATTAGACTGATGCAGGATTAAGCCTGCCCTGAAACCAGCAAATGAAATCGGAGATGTTTGCTTGCCACATTTGTGTTACTGCAGCCTCGTATTAGTGAGCAGGGATGGAAAAGGCTTTGGCCTTTCAGCGGTTCCTTGTTCTAGCACCACGCTCATGGCCACACCATGGCTCCCAGCTTTAAGACACTTGGAGCCTTTCCTCCCTGCTTGTTGTATGGACACATCCCCATCACGTTGGCACATCTTTCGACATTTAGGAAGGATGTATTTTTTGCACTCAGCTACTCTCTTTGTGCTTTGGACAGATTTTTCAAGGTCTTGTAGTGCCTAATATTCATATTCCTTGGCTGTTGTTTCACATCAAGCAGTTTGAAGCCTAGCTCCTGCCTGAGAGAGAAGAGTTTGTACTATGGTCGGAAGGTGCAGCTATGGTTGTCACCACAACTAGCATGAGGCTACCTGGCTCAGACACCAGTAGCACCGTAGCCATATCAACTGGATGGTCCAGCACCCCCAGGAGCTTCCCATTTCAGCACATAACAGCAGACAGGAGCTGGTAAAGGAGGCAGTAAAGGAACTGGAGATTGGGATGGTACAAGAGACCACAGGGAAATCAGATGCAGGAGGTGAAGAAAGAAGTGGAAGAGAAGGGACAGACATGAACACAGTTCCCGGTGAGCTGGTTGTCATCACCTGAAATGCCCGTGCTTTCTCTGCCCCAGCCTCCAAAAGTATAGCACCATTGGGTTTGGAAATCCCATCCCAACATTTGACACCAGACCAAAGCGCCTGCGTGGGGAACCAAATTGCTCAAGGTTGTGCTACAATCTGGGGCAACTCAGGGACACTCCTGAGAGGTGACGTGGATCTTAGCAGGGCCAAATCAGCTTCTGGGGGCATTTGTTTCTTTTCATGAACTACTGAATCGTAGAATCATAGAATCATTTTTGTTGGAAAAGACCCTTAAGATTGTTGAGTCCAACCATTAGCCTAACACTGCCAAGTCTACCACTAAAGCATGACCCTAAGCACCGCATCTACACATCTTCTAAATACCTTCAGAAAGAGTCAAGCATGTCTGAGGTCCCAACCCACAAGCCTCAGGAATTCAAGTTGCTTTTTGTGGCAGAACAAATATCCCAGGGAGGACCATGCCAATAAAGGAGAAGTGAAGATGTTTTCCAGTGCTAAATTTCTTAGATGCCTCAGAAACTAATGCGAACAGCAGACTCCCAGTTACGAAAACCACCTCTATGCCTTTCTTCCCCACATGCTATGGGGTGTAAGGCTCATTTTTCTACATGATAAGGGTTTCTTTCAGATGGTGGAGTTGATGGCTCAAACAGGAAGAAAAATGTGATTCTGGCAGGTTTTCAAAGCACCCATCCTAACACCTGAGGAAATATCACTGGGATGTGCTGAACTGAGAAACAAGGAGCAGGAGAGGGGAAAAGGCTTGCTGTTTTCATCCTTTGCCATGATTTTTTTTTCCTTTATAAAGGTGTATTTGCACAGCTCTCAGCAGGGGTCTGGAGCTATGAATACTGCCAGTCGTTCATTCTGCTGCCCAGCTTAGTGTGTAAGATTACAGCTTACAAATCCATGCAGATCTAAAATATTTGCAATCAAAACTGAGCTCTGGGACACTTATTTATTTATTTCATTTTTATGCCTCTCTGTATACCCTCATGACTCTAACTTTGAAAGAAGGAGGCATGGAAAGGAGCAGAGGGTGGAGGAGATAATAAGAATTTCCTGATTTATAAAGGGATGTTTGTTTCATTTGGTTTTCGTGTTTTTTGTTTTGTTTTGTTTTTTCTTACATAAAGGATCTCTGTCCAGTAAATCAAATTCCTTGGGGTAATTAGAGGAATGTGACACTATCCCTCAGTTATTTCCCTTAGAGTCCTTGCACCTCAGGCTGTAGTTTCTTGATACGTTTTCTTTTTGCAGCAACACCAGCTTAAACAATTGCCTCCCAGTCTTTGTCCCTTACCCACTCCCGTATCATGGTCTAGTGCTGCAAAGCTGTGGCTGAGTAGAGAAGGATAAAAACAGTCAGAGAAGCAATAGATTGCCTCCCAAAAATACGTTTGGGCTACATTGGTTTTAAACTGGATCCATTCCCCAAACCAGCTCTCAGCAGAGCAGCTGTGCTGGCAGGGGAGAAGGGATGGCAAGCAGCAGCACGACGGCAGGAACGAGAGGCAGAGGGAGGGAGAGCAGAAAACCTGTCAAAGACAACGTACCTTGAAGCTAAAGACTCAATTAGTGGCTTTTCATGCAGCTGTTTCGTGAGAAAAAAAAAGGTAAATCATAGGTTCTGCATCTTCCCCAACATACAGTCATGCCTGGAGCATCTGAGGTATCAATGGTTGAATTACCAGTCCTGGAAGTATTTAAAAGATGCAGAGATGAGGTTCTTAGGGACAAGGTTTAGTGACAGCATTGGGTTAATGGTTAGAATCAATGATCTTGATGGTCTCTTCCAACCAAAATCATTCTACAATCCTATGATGCAGAGCCCTTCCCCACTTTAGGGGCCCAGCAGGAGATGAGGGAGGACCAGAGTGCTCTAAGATCTATGCAAGAAGAAAGTCTGGAAAGACCCAACTTAGACCTGTGCACCTTTAAGCCGCATCTCTGCTCTTCCAAGCCTGGGACATAAGGAAGATTTTGTAATATGTATATGGAAAGTGGAATAGGATGAGCACTGTAAGGCCTCTGGGAACGATTTCAAGCTCCTGAAGTCTTTGTAGGAATAGTCTTGGCTATTCAAACAACTCATTAAGGTGAAGATATTAATAAATGGATAGGAGGAGCTGCAGAGGAGAAGGATCCCACACTGCTACCATGAGCTCCTGCAAAGGGCTCCGAAGGAGCAGGGGATGGAACAGAGTAAAAAATAACATCACACAGCAAGAACACAGGCAGTTCTGGTTTAGGTGCTAAGATGAAGGAGGCAGTGGTGGAGCTGTCTGAGCAGAGGAAGGACTTTCCTTCTGTCTGTCTGTTGGTGAGGAGCAGAAAGGGCAGGAGGGGGAAGGGAGCGAGTCTTTGCAGAGTGTTAATGAGGCAGAGGTGACGCTGCTTGATGTCGAGCTGAACGTGCCTAAGGGACCCTCCAGGGATGATTACTCAAACTGACTTTCAGAAAATGCCACTGGGACACTCCGGGCTCTGCACGGAGTACACAGTGCAATACATCTTCACGTGGCGAGATTGACACAGGGGTGATGGATGTCAGCAGTGCAGGAATTCTCTTTAAGGGGAAAATGGTAATTAACTTGGGAAACAAGGATTGCGGCTGGATGCATGTGGGCACGTTTTGTGCAGGGCTGGGTTTGAAAGGAGCTGGGTGTGCAATACTGGTGGATGTGTCTCCCTGTTGAGTGTGAGCTGAGGGTGACTGACCATCCTGAATCTCCCTGTGTGATGCAGATTTTACAGTTACATCGGAGGGAGTCCCCAAAGTGCATTTCTGACCCCAGTAATGAAATGTGGAGTGGGGCGGGGGGTTGTCCTAAATTTCAAGCTCAAGCCCTGAAATTGCAAAGGACTCAGAAGGGAAGTAGGATTATCATAGAGTCGTAGAATAGTTTGGGCTGAAAGGGACCTTCAAAGCTCATCCAATGCCACCCCTGCCATGAGCAGGGACATCTTCACCAGCTCAGGTTGCTCAGAGCCCCGTCCAGCCTGGCCTGGGATGTCTCCAGGGATGGTTCATCCACCACCTCTCTGGCCAACCTGGGCCAGGCTCTCACCACCCTCAGGGACAACAATTTCTTCCTCATGTCCGGCCTGGATCTCCCTTATTTTAATTTAAAACCGTAACCCCTTGTCCTGTCACAACAGGCCCTGCTCAAAAGTCTGTCCCCATCTTTCTTACAGGCCCTTTTTAAATACAGAAAGGCTGGAATAAGGTCTCCCTGGAGCTTTCTGCAGGCTGAACAACCCCAACTCACTCAGCCTTTCATCATGGCAAGAGAGAAACCACTGCACATCCATCAGAGGAACCGTGTCTGTGCCTTCTTATGATCTTACCGTGAGGGTGTGTTTTGCAGTTAACGCCTCCCTAATTAACACAAATACAGAGGAAGGGAAAATACATAACACCCTTCCACTTTACCAGACGGCCCCCCAGACAAGCTGGTTGTCTCGTGGGTGCCCCAAGCTATCTTGCATATTTAGACACATCTAAGGGTGTTAGCAGGGGGTTTATGCCTGTGGTTGGAGGAGAAAAAAGCCTCCTCCAGCTTTTACCATTCCTCATCAAGAGCTGTAATTTGTTTTTGAGACTTTGCTTCAGCTGCAACACCACCCCTACTTCAAATTCAAACCGTTTTGCTTCCACACCCAGTTCTGCATGCTAAGCAACAGCAGTATCCACACACTCACTGGGAGGTCCTTCACAAAGCACAAGTATTTATCCAAATAAGTGAGAATAACCTAATGTCTTTCCCTACCACCTCAGAAAAAGAAACACATTGTTCCCATTAAACCCCAAGGAGTATTCTTCGCCATGATGCAATATCGTGTGGAGAGAAAACAAAGGCGTATTGGGCAAAAAAACACCAGATTTCATTTCAGGGTTCATGTTTTAACACCTTGTAACTCAAAAATGCCTTCATTGTTTTCAGTCTGCTTTGGCACCGCAGTTTCCCTTTGCCTTCTGTTTTCAACCCAAATTGATTTTGAAGCCAAAGCTACACACACAAAAAAATACCACCGCTGGGCTTTATTAAGGAAAGGTGATTACACCTCGGCTCAGGGGATGCTGTTGCCTGTTCAAGACTCCTGTCTGGTTTTGGAAGCAGCCCTGACATTCGTGGTGGTGGGCGGACGTGAAGGAAGACACTGCTCCCATCCTAACGAGCTAAGATTAATGCCTACCGTGACAACCCTATTCAGCACACTTATCAAGCCAGCTCATGTTCCTGCTCTGAATTGCCCTCTGAAGAGGTCTCTCTCTTTTTCTCTCCACTGGCTGTACCTTAGGTGACTGCGTTCACGACCTGAGCACAAAAACTAAGGTGGCAGAAAGGTTCCTGGGGGAGGTTTTGTCTTTCTGCACCCTTAGGATCCAAAAGCAGCTGCTTGGCTAATGCACCTGGATAGTTTTCCTTGTTTTGTGCAATCTCTGTTGGTTATTTGAATAGACGTCAGGGTGTGAGTCACATCGCCTAAGTTTACACATTTGAAAAAGATCAGGATTTAGTCTAACTATTGTCTCTATAGGCAGGCAAGGGAGACTTTCAGAGGGCATTTCAGTCAATCCACTTTGGACTCACACATTAGGGTGTTTTGAATCGATCTGCACAAGTGCCTTTCCCTTTACACCCACTAGGGAAGCAGCCTTGGACACTTTGACCAGTCAGCTCCAAAGACAAATGTGTTTTCTGTTCCAGTATTTTACATTTCCACACATCTTCACTTCCTGTGAGTGCTTAGAAATCTATTACCTTACCTTTCAGTCTAGTTCTCCTTTCCAGCTATTCTGTGTAAAAATGTAGAGAGCTTTTTGGGTTTTTTTAACGATGGGAAAAAAAAAAAAAAAAAAAGAGAAATACCTTTTAGAAACATCAGGGGTATTGGTTTAGAAATACGAAAAAGATAATAGATTTTCATGGTTTGGAACAATACTGCAGTTAAACTTATGGTTTTTTGCCAGCTTTCTCTTGTGTAGTTCATCATTTGGAATTCATTAAGAGGTTGTTTGTGTTTAAAGAGAGAGTGACCAAGCTACAGTAAAGGCCCAAGGTTATTGTCCTAAATCTTAACTTGAATTTAACTCAAATCCTCTTTGAAGCTGAAGCAGCTTATGTCAGTCAGGAAAGGGTCCTAGCTCAATACTTTAGTTAGAAATCCATGATGAGTAGGATGAACTTGGGTCCAGATAGCTGGATTATCTCAAAAAGTACTTGACACAAGCTCATTAG
The DNA here is from genome assembly GCA_013399365.1 of Pampusana beccarii. Taxonomy (NCBI): domain Eukaryota; kingdom Metazoa; phylum Chordata; class Aves; order Columbiformes; family Columbidae; genus Pampusana; species Pampusana beccarii. The sequence goes on along the minus strand of VWYH01002908.1, from coordinate 30,661 downwards.
AAGAAGCTGCTAAGAAATGTGGCTGTTTGAAAGCCCTGAACTGGTCTGAAAAGTGATGTTTTGCCTTGCTAGAATTTAAAGACATGAAAAACAGGGCTGCAGGGGGTCAATGCAGTCAAGGTCAACAGAGCTGTGAGCAGAACATCCCAGTGGTGACAGGAAAGCCAAATTCCATCCTGACATCTTGATACTCCTGCGGGGAGTTCATCTCAGATGGAGGAAGCTGGGATTTCAGACTTCAAAGTGTGACTCTCTAGAAAGTGAAAAAAATCGAGCAGGAAATTATTCATTTAGGCTCATCCATCTTTGGATGCCTACCCTCAAGGGAACGGAAGCAGAATCCTCCGTTATCTTGGATTATTCTGGTCCGAACTTGTGAAAAAGAGATGAGAATCTGGTCAGATCCTCATAGCTTCTCATGAGGAGCCACTTGCATCACCATGGTGGTGAGAAAATGAGACCCATTTCCTTATGACAGTCCTCATCTGGTGAGACCCCAAGTTCAACACCACATTCAGCATAAGTCCAACACTGAGCTCACGGTCTACCCTTCTCTTAATGAAGAGCCAAAGCCCACTACGTGCTCTGCACCACACAGCAGGGGTGGCTGCACCCTTTTCCTCACTCCTGGACCTTCCCCGTGGATCCAGCACCATGAAGTTGCTTCGTTGTCCACTTCCTACTCATTTCGGCCACTTATATGGCTGATTCTAAACTGTGGATATTTCTCAATTCCTGGAAACTGAGACCTCCCACTTTCATGCTACCCAAGATCAAACCAACAGCCTCCAAAGATGCAAAAATCAAGTATTTAATTTTGAGCTAAATAGTAAGCTTTTGCATTCACCCCCTGGTACGCCTACCCTCTGTGGATGAGCAGACAGGTACTACACCATGCCCTTGGAAGAATGACCACACACATCTTATTATTATGATACTAGGAACAATTTCTTCATGGAAAAGGCTGTTGAGCATCGGAACAGGCTGCCCAGGGCAGTGGTGGAATCACCATCCCTGGAGGGGTTGAACAGACACAGAGATGAGGTTCTTAGGTATACGGTTTAGTGACAGTGTTGGGTTAAGAGTTGGACTCGATGATCTCGAGGTTCTCTTCCAACCAAAATGATTCTACGATCTTCCATTGAACCCTGCAGCATCCAGGCATCAGAGGGACAGGGCAGGGGGATCTGGGCTCTCCATGTGGCCAGTGTTGAGCGGATGGAGTTGGCAAAGACGGGTTTCACCCGGGCAGGCGCTTGCTGGCAGCAGCTACATTTGTTTATCAAGTTCCTTGTAACCGCGTGAATTAGAGGCTGGATCATTAGCTTCACAATGAACCACAATGCTGATTTATTTAATGAATGTAAATGGTCTTTCGCTGGCTAATTAAATTAGGGAAATGAGAACTGCTGGTAATAAAATGGATAGCGAGGAGGAGAAAAGCTTCTGTACCCCAGTGACAGCTGTAATAGAGGGTTTTCCATGCCCCTGCCCCTCCATAAAAGCTCCAAAGCCAGTTTCCATCCTTGAGGGCAAGCTTTTACTACAGGGTCTATGATGGGTTCCTGGAAGTCTGTAAAGGTCCTGAACCAAGGCAGGTGATGGACTAGGCTTCACTATCGAGCTCATATCAAAGTAAATGGGATCATTTGCATAATTAGTGCAATGAACTATTTACAATGATTTCCACTTGCATCTACCGGGAGGCAGTTGCTCAGTGCTTAGGAAATTCCTGGGGCTGAAAACCCTTATTTTCCAAACCACCTGCTTATGAAAATACACCACAGATCTTCAGTGGCCAAATCCAGCACCCAAAAAGTCCAAGTCCTGACCTTATAATACTTAAGCCAGAGACAAAAAAATTGCCTTCACACAAAGGGTCACACAGATGGTCACCAACCATGCATTTCAGGGCTGTAAAAGACCCAGCATCATTGGAAGAGTGGGCTCTTGGTCTGTTGTAGCAGTGTTACAAGATCTGATGCTTTGAGACAACACTGTGGAAGACCTCAAGGTGTCAAAGACACCAAAATCTGTCTCGCTAAATAGTATTTTGCAGAATTTCAGCTGAAATCCCAGTGAGTTCCTTACTCCGTAGACATTGCTCATCTCAGGAACCCCTTCTCCCAGTTAACACAGTCACAGCAACAGGAGACTCCTCCAGGTATCACAAGGGCCAAATGCTGGGCAATAAATCTTAATAATTCCTTTCAGATGAGGCATGGATATACTTAAGATAATAGAGCTCATAAAGAAATTGCAGTTATTTCCTGCTAAAGAACATAACTAAAAAGCAAAGTGCCTTTTGACAGGTTTATAATCCACCTCTGCATTGCCATCCCTGTAGGTCATATATTAGTCCAGCTATATATTACTCAAGACTTCTCTTCATAAGCAACTTAAAGAATTTTAACAGCCTTTTTGTAGACTATTAGGAAGTAAAGCAATAACAGAAGTATCAAAAAACACTGTCTATCCAGTGCACCTACAAGCATATTGTTATTCTCAGGAAATAAATCAAATATATAAGACTTCAAGCTTCATGGAAATAACCTCCATCAATTAAACCATGTAAATGACAAAGGTGTTCAAATCAAATGAAGCCAGCATAAGTAACTCACCACAAAAGGCCACTCCTTGCCCAGAGGTTATGGAGGAAGCCACCATGTCTGTAACTGTTATTAATAGGAATAAGTCTGTAAAGATTTAGGTCTGTGGTTGAATTTTCAAGGCCATCTATCTACATGGGAGGCAATAATTGGAAAGCAGTGATGATAAATATGTCTGATTAATTGCACTATCACAAGAGAGGCAATGCAATTAGAGAGTCTTTCAGACATGCATGATCCTAACCTCCATCACCAACCGAATAAAACAAACACAGAATTAATCAAACGAAATGGAAAAACCAAACTTAAGTAAAAGCATGCAAAACATCAAAGACATCTCCGTTCTGGATCCCTCTCAATATCAGCAAGAGAAGCGTAAAATTAAAAAGCTGAAAGAGATAAATGATGCATCTCTAACAAAATCAAGGGAATCTCCCAGCAGAGGCTCTTATATCTCCCTTTGGTCTTCAGCCTGGTAGGGTGGGGGGAAATATAAAGTGGGTAAAGCCACCTTTGGGAAGGTGTTTCAGGACAGGCTGCAAAGTGTTTGAGAGTGTTACCACTGGCCATGGTTCATCAGGACTTCATCTGCTCCCCAAGCCAGCTTTGCAAAGACCTTTGGGCTGTGTCTAACCTCATTCAGTAAGCCAATGCTGCAATTTATTACTGTCAAAAAGGGGTTTCTTCCCTTCCCTGCCCCATATTCCCCATCTCCCTTGCTCCTCAGCAGGTTCTCCCAAGATGGGAGAAGGATTTGTCTCAGCAGCAGCCACGTTCCCTCAGCTGGTGGTAAAATACCAGCCATATTTTTGTTGGCAAAGCAGATATAACTATTTTCTCCCCACTTCTTCCCCACCATGCTGCCACTTTGAGTCATTCCCATGCAGCAAGCTGGGGGTCTTATGCAAAACCTTTGAACTGGTCCAGGTTAAAAATAGCCTTGCCAAAAAAAAAAAAAAAAAGGATATCTTTTAAGCTGTGGGAGGGGGAATGGAAGGGAATAGCAGCCAGGGACAGGGTGACAGCTGCTGAAGCCAATTTTGGCTCCATGCTGAGTGCCTTTGGAGCCACAGTTCAGCCAAGGGAATGAGGATGAGGGGGTTGTATGTGTATGTGTACGTGTACGTGTATGTGTATGTGTATGTTCAGCCCCTCTGTAGGTCTACCTCAGCATGATCTGTGGGGAGGTCCCATGAAAACGGAGAGCAAAGGCAAAACCTCTTAGCTATGAGGCTGAAGTCTTCACAAGAAAACACCCCACGCGAAGGTATAGATCTGTGAGCTGATGGGAACTTCTGCCTTTTTGGCAGAGCTTGGGATGCATTTTTCTGCTCCAGTTTACAGAATTTTGTTCCCTATCAATCTATGATACCCTTGCCCCTCCCCTCGACACTGGAGACAGACACTGACCCTGCAAACACAATTCTTTCCAAATGCACTACAACATATAAATAATTCTAATTAACTTTAAAAGTATTTTTAAATATTTTTAGCCCCTGGAGTTTATTCAGGGGACTGATGAACACATGCCAGAGTGTGGTCATGAGCAGTGGTAGCAGCCCTCAAAAACTGATTCTGGTACTTCTTTTGTGCATGTTATTTTTTCACAGCAGGAGCTGAGTGCCAGCTCACAGTCCTAAATTAAAAAGAGAGAGAGAAAGCAAAAAAGAGTTCTTTAAATGCTCCACTCTCCCCGAGAGCCCATTTGCAAAGGAATATTTCCACCATCAGTGCAACCTGATGGCTTTCCCAGCAAAGGGAGTTGTTTGCTGCAATTTCATGAAACGTTGAATTTTTCACTTGGAAAACAGTTCATCACTACTGTGGAGCCCAGAAACCGGGGAAATCATGGAATGATAGAATAGTTTGGATTGGAAGAGACCTTCAAAGCTCATCCAGTGCCACCCCTGCCATGATCAGGGACATCTTCACCAGCTCAGGTTGCTCAGAGCCCCGTCCAGCCTGGCCTGGGATGTCTCCAGGGATGGTTCATTCACCACCTCTCTGGCCAACCTGGGCCAGGCTCTCACCACCCTCAGGGCCAACAATTTCTTCCTCATATCTGGCCTGAACCTCCCCTCCTTTAGTTTAAAACCATCACCCCTTGTCCTATCACAACAGGCCCTGCTCAAAAGTCTGTCCCCATCTTTCTTACAGGCCCCTTTTAAGTCCAGAAAGGCTGCACTAAGGTCTCCCTGGAGCTTCTCTTCTCCAGCTGAACACCCCAACTCTCTCAGCCTGTCCTCCCAGCAGAGCTGTTCCAGCCCTTTAGGAATGGACCCGGGGTCAGGAAAGCCACCAACAGAGCAATTTGAATGCATCAAGTGTTTCATGCTGGAAATGTGTGGTATTCAGGGTGGGAGCAAATCACAAGGGCTGTTTTCCCATCTTCTTTGAGAAGCACAAGTCCCACAAGGCACCTTAAGAGGAACTCAGCCTGGAAGATCTTGGAGGCAATGTATATCTGTTTCCACATTGGCAGCTGCTGTAAGGTCTAAGATGAACCCAGAGTGCAGGTCTGGATTATTGTGCAATATGGTTTTCAGGATAAAAGGAGACAACAGCATTATTCATGTCCTTTGGCTCATAAGTCTGTGTTTCTCTCACCACTATCCACCAAGCACTTCGTCTTTTCCCTTCTCTCTCCAATGGCAGGAGCAGCAATAATGTTCATATTTGCTAAAAGGTTTGGAGTCAAGCAAACTGTGCCCTTTCCACAAGAAAACCTTTGCCAAGTTCCTGAAGCCCAACACAATTCAGATCAGGTGAGGATCTCCTAAGGCAACATGCTGGGGACCTCAAGGGATCACCAGCTGTTCGAGTATATCCTTCTCCCATTATGCCAACATCAAAGGATATTTTCAAGTGAAGGTATTTAATATCAGCGAAGCAGAAAGATGATGAATTAAAAAGACTGAACGAAAGGTGTTCTCACTGGGACAAAGCCAACTCTGCTCAACAAAGATAACTTCACAGGTGCAATCTACCCTTTTCCTCCCCACTTCTCATAAACAAGACAAAGATTTCCTTATGGAATAAAACAGGAAACAAAGAAATTACACACTTGTACAAAATTCAGGCCAATTGCTTCCTGCTCTGTGTTCGACCAAGAGGTCCAAACACAACAGCTCTTCAGCACTTATGGCTGCAGCTTCTTACAGACCATTCTGCAAAGCCCAAGTGATGTTCTAACTGATGGAAAAGCCATTTCCAGACCATGAATTGCTCCCATTTTCTGTCCAGCTGTAGCTGTGAGCCACAGACCTTTCTACTGTTTTCCCAGGAGAAAAATCTCATTGGCAAATTAGAGCCACAGAATTGCCCCAGTGGAAAGGTTAAACCAAGTCATAGATCCAAGCCAGAAAAACCACAGAGCCTCTCTAAGAGTCTGCCTTTTCTCCCAAGACCTGAGATCAGAGATGCTCAGGAGCTAACTGCCAGAACAAGGCACTTTCTGACCCTTAGGATGGGTACTGAAATCAGAAATCTGAACACAGACAAAAAAAAATGTAGACTTAAAAAAAAAATTTAAAAAAATAAAAAAACCCCTAAACCAAACATCCTGGACCGAGACTGTTGGATGAAGCAGCCCTTTGATTTTGTGGTGTGAGGAATCAAAATCTACCAGTTGTGGTTTTCCTTGGTTAGAACTGAAGGCGAATATGTGAGTGAAGTAGCTGGGGAGGTCAAACCAAAAAGCAGCTGGTACATGGCTTGCCAAGGATGACACAAGGAGTCAACAATGGAGCTTGGAATACCCAGACTCCCATCTGCCATGTATGTTATATATGATGTATATTCCTATAGCAGTGACCTTGGACAACTATGCTGTGTCACAGACGAAGAAGCCTTTCACCAGTACAGTTGGCATTCATGAAATTCCTTAAATGTTTTGAAACGCCTTGGATACTTGCACATTGCTCCCTGGCCTTGTTTAAACGCCCGGTAAACAGGAAGACAGGCTCCTGTTGATATCTGGACTTGATCTGGAAGGATGTTGCAATTATTTTGGGCACTGGCCCAAAAGATAATGCTGAGCCAAGCAAATTGGGACTTTTCCCATTCCGTGGCCATTCAGGCTGAATCAGCCCAACATTTCCCTGACTGTAGTGTTTTACCACATGCCGTGCGGGGATAGTTGTGCCAACATTGCTGATCTGGACGAACTCTTCCCCGCATCCCCCTTTTCCCCTTCCCCAGGCTGGATATAAAAGCAAGCCAAGTCAAGGAGCTCTGGCCCCTTGGAATAAATAGGAAATGTTTTCTAAAAGTGGGAGATAGATCTATCAAAAGGAGGTTGGCTGGGTTAAATGTTGTGCATGGTGTGACAGTACAAGTGAGACTGAGGAAAGGGAAGGGAAACAAGAGCCATTCATATGGAAGGAAAGTACTCACTGCCAGCAGGCATATGTCAAAGGAACTTTCAGTTTAAAGGCACAGAGAGGCTGGGCAATTATGAGATCTCTGTTCCTAAAGAAGAGAATTCGTTTTAACCAACACTGATAAAATGGGGAGCGCTTTTAGTGTGAATGTCTCCTTCTCTGGAGACATTCAAACCCATCTGGACACATTCCTGTGTGATCTGCTCTGCTGACCCTGCTTTAGCAGCTGGGTTGGAATGGATGATCTCCAGAGGTCCCTTCCAATCCCAACCATTCTGTGATTCTGTGATTTTCTCCTGGTTTTCCAACACCTCTCTGGAGCTGGGCCATGCTTTGTTGTGCTCAGGTTCCTCTCTGCAGGAATATGGAACTTCCTGAGCTCCCGCTGTTCCCACAATGTTCTCACAGTCACGTTCTTCTTTCCATGCTTTTAGTACAGGATTATGAAATCACTCGCTCAAGGGCTAGTAATGAATGACAGGGAGGGTCACACATTTGTAGGCTTGAGTCCAAGTTTCCAGCTAATGACTTGAACAGAGGTAGAGCAGTTCAGGAACGTCCCTTGGAGACCCATGGTGGAACAGCAACAGTATTTTGCTGGGAAACCAAAGGTGTGAGACTCACAGAATCACACAGAATCACAGAATGTCAGGGGTTGGAAGGGACCTCGAAAGCTCATCCAGTCCAATCCCCCCCGGAGCAGGAACACCCAGATGAGGTTACACAGCAAGGTGTCCAGGCGGGTTTGAATGGCTGCAGAGAAGGAGACTCCACAACCTCCCTGGGCAGCCTGGGCCAGGCTCTGGCACCCTCACCATGAAAAAGTTTCTGTGTTTCTCCTGTGTTCCAGTTTGTACCCACTGACTCAAGTTGAAATTCACCCTGGTCAACTCCAGTGAGCAGGCACCTAGCGATGAAACAAAGGAGACAAAGGTGTTATATTGCCCACCCAGCACCTCCATCTGCTCTTGGCTACTTTTTTACCTTAAGTACATATCCTTGGAGATGGTATTTGGGAAGAACATTTGATTGCACGTAAAATGTCTGCTGATCTAATAGGAAAGGGTGCACTGACCTGAAGGTAGAGACAGAAATAAGAGAGAGGTGATTAAATGTTGGAACGTAAGACCTTTTTCTCTTGGAAATTAAAAGTTGGTATTTTCCCTGTAAATCTGCTTCAGCTAATTACAATTTTCTGGGCTCAATTCAGAAGGAAATCCAGGCTAAATCGTTGCCTAATGACTCCCTCTGAGATGAACATGTAGAGAATCAGGGTCTGATTCCCCTTATTATTTTGCTAATGTTTCGTGTTGAAGATTCAGGGAAGTGTCAAATAATGTTCACTCAAAGGATGGACACTACAGCAGGATGAGGATGAATCTAGATGGTTGTGAGTGAAGGACGAGAAGAAATGGCCTCAACTTGCACCAGGGGAGGTTTAGATTGGATCTTGGGAACAATTTCTTCCCCAAAGGGCTGTCGGACATTGGAACAGGCTGCCCAGGGCAGTGGTGGAGTCACCATCCCTGAAGAGGTTGAACAGACACAGAGGTGAGGCTCTTAGGGACATTGTTTAGTGCCAGTGTTTGGTTAATGGTTGAACTTGATAATCTTGAGGGTCTTTTCCGAAGAAAATTATTCTATGATTCTATGAAGATGGTCATGAATGAAGATGGCCATGAGGAGAAAAGGAGCACCACCCTCAGCTCCTTCTCACAGGTAGCACAGGACACAGACTGGCTTTTTTTTGGAGAAAGGGCAGGTCAAAGTAAGTTCTGAACCCTTTAACATACATTTCATCTGACCATCCCCCGTAGGGTTAAAAATCAACACAGCTCCAAGTTCTTCCCACTGCATCTGCAACAAGTGCCACTCTCACATCCCAGGGACGTGGCTCCCCTGGGCCAGCACAATTCACAGTCAGCGAGGGTTTGATTTTGCATATCCTCCTCTAACCAGAGCTTTCTCACACAATGAATCCTTTGACCTCACTGAGCTCGATGACGTGCATCTCGGCAATTTTCGAGGCCTCAGCCCCTGACCTGCCAAAATCATGGGAAAGCAAATGCTCCCCTCAAGGGCATTTCTACGTAGGAAGAGCAACAGACCTTGAATGCTACAAGAAGGCCACAATTTTAATGCTGTGAATAAAGTCTCTGTCGACAGTCAGCAAAGAGCACTCTGACACCTCAGAGCTTTGCTGTCGTCAGTGTAAAATTAACCACTTAGTCAGGACAGACAGTATACATCTGTCCCTTTTTATTTCTTTTTTTTCCCCACCAAGTCCCCACTGGGGACATTTCATTAAAGCAATGTTAGACTATGGGTGTTAGCTGTATTTGCAGCATATAATTAGCTGGCAAGGCTGAAATAAGGTATCTGCTGTAACCTTGGCTGCTGGGCTGCAAGACACTGTGAGCAAATTCTAAAGGAGATGCTGCATGGGCTGCAGAAATAATGATTTTTCCCCTGAGAGCCTATGGAAGATGTCCTTTGCTTGCATGAGGACTTCTGGAAATTACAGGTCTTTAATGAGCGGATCCCAGGTAATAAATCAGATTGGGATCTCCCCATTTCATTGCACCATGGGCAGCCTGCCTGTTGTATGACTGATGCTTGGGTAAAAGGAAAACAAGGGGCTGTCCCTGAGGACATTCCCACTGACCCCATGGGGAGGACAGGATCCCTACCTGGAAGCTGAGAATATTTAAGGCCTGAGGGCATGAATGCCTCTGGATCGTATTCAGGACACACGATTTGGAAGATTAATGTTCTTGACAGCCAGGGGTGATTCAGACCAGACTATCTCAGTCTGCCAGCTGGCATGAAGTTAATTCCAGCCATGAATGCTTCAAAGGGTGTTTAAACTGTATATCCACAGGCTTGTATCCATCCCTGCTTGAAGCAGCTTGGATTGGTACCTCCTGAGGTCCTTTCCGTTCCAAATTATCCTATGATCCTATGAAAGGTGGGCTCTTCAAGCTGAGTTTCTCCTCTTTGTGCAGACAGTTGGTGGGACCTGGGCATGTCCCAAAGACACAAGGAATGGAAGGGGATTGGTGTCACCCTGTGCCAGTCCTTGAAGGGACTTTGGGTTCTCTCCTGCACATCCGTGTTGTACGGCCCAGACAGCAAATCATTCTTGTGCTCCTCAGCCTGCTGACTCCCCAGATGTGGGCTCCTGTGGGATCAGGTCTTGTGTGGACATCTTCTGATGTTTCATTTAGATCCCGTTTTAGGTGCATCTTCACAGAATCATTGAATCATAGAATGGTTTGGGTTTGAAGTGACTTTTAAAGGTCTTCTAGTCCTTGAATATCGTTTCCAAACAAAATGATTCTATGATTCTAGTCCAACCCCCCTGCAATAAGCAGTGTTTAAAGAACTTTGTTTAAAGTTCTTCAAAATAGAACACAATTACTTAGCAAAACATTCCCTCTAATGTGCCTTATTTTCCCTTCTCCAAACAGCAGCATTTTACACCAAAAAACACTCTGTAGGTTCAAAAGTTCATTGCTGGTGGTTAAACAGCTCTTCGTGTATTGGCATCACTAATTGCAAATGCGCTATTCATCTTCAAATTGAAGCTTGGTCTCAATTTTCCTTTTGGTTTCCAAAGGAGGGGAAGACAGTTTGAGCTCTGGTGATACGCTTTCTGTGAACTCTCCTGACACAGCAGCTGATGGTTAAACAAACAGAGCTTCCCAGAGTGAACTTCGCAATGGAAAAACTCCCTGTCCCATCATTTAATCAGCAGAGCTATATAGCACGGAACACCCAGCGTGCTCAGACCACATAGAGTTCTGCAGCCCTGAGTACAATGGTATTTATGACTGACATCTTGTCACCCTAATCTCTGCAATATGATCATTTGATGCTCAGATACGTGTGGTTGGCCTGGCAATTCGTGATGGGTTGTGGCTAGGGCTAGGGTGCTTCTCAGCAAAGGCAAAGAGTTGCTGTTCGTGCCAAGCAGCTGATAAAACTGACTTTTGCTCTTAGATTGGATATGGCTCCTTTTGTTATCAAACGAGCTCTGCTTCTCCACCTCTTCTCAGGTAAGGAGGGAGGTGTTGCTCAGTGTGACTAACACGAAATAACCTCAGCGTGCTCAGATGTCATCAAGACAAAATGTGCTCAGAGGTCACGCAAACTCCCAATCAGGATGACGTTTTTCATAAAGCTTTGATTTGATTAGTTTCACAAACAAATTTAATGGGCATGTTCGCTGAGAGCGTGTGTGCCCCAAGCCAGGTTGTCTGAACACAGTTTAAAGCAAATAAAGGTCGTGAAACACCAGATCAACCAAGACAAAACATGTTTGCAACAGAATCAAAGAATCATAGGATAGTTTGGGTTGGAAGGAACTTTCAAAGCTCATCCAGCGCCCCCCCTGCCATGAGCAGGGACATCTTCACCAGCTCAGGTTGCTCAGAGCCCTGTCCAGCCTGGCCTGGGATGTCTCCAGGGATGGTTCATCCACCACCTCTCTGGGAACCTGCGCCAGTATTTTATACCACCCTCATTGTAAAAAATTTCCTCCTCATGCCTATCCCAAATCTCCCCTCTTTTAGTTTAAAACCATCACCCATGGAAGCAATGTCTTATTACCCACATGATATAACTGGAGAAAGTAAGGAGTATGTTTGGTGCACCATCTTCTCTAGGGCTGAAGTGAGACCAGCAAACTTTGAGAACCAGCATCTTGTATTTAATTAGACTCATCAGAGTTGGACCACCTTGTACCTGTAGGGTAGAAGTGATGCTAATGAAGGGAAAAAGTGAGGCAGGGAGAGAAAATGAAATGTGGAGAGGAAGGTTGAGATCATGCTTACATCCCAGTTTAAAAATCCCTGTTGGACTGGTAGAGCAGCTGTTGTTGCGTGAAGTAGCGTGACTGGACAAGATATACTTTCGTTGGAAATCTCAAGAGTAAATCTTTCTCACTCATTACTTTATTTCCTTCATAAAAAACTCGTTCACCCAAGATCCAAGAGTCTGACATCAGCTTTTTCTTATCATACAGCTTCCCAAACCAGTCAAAATGTTCTGTACATATCCACACCTACTTTTTCTTCCCTCTCTGACGACTATTCAGGTACTTACATGACCTTTATTCTTCTATTACGTAAGTATTTTGCAAGCATTTACAAACTTTTAGTAAACTTTTACCTTGGCAAATGGAGCACAGCAGTGATTTTGCATTCTGCTTTTCTCAGCTGACTTCAGCCTAGAAACTTCGCAGCCTGGGGTTAATCTTGCATCTCGTGAACTTTGTAATCTACAGGCAATGAGTCAAGAAAGTTCACAATTATTTTTATCCATGTGGGTAGTAACGCAAAGTTCACTACTGGAAAAAAACCAACACTTGAATAGAGTGAATAAAAAAAAAAAACCTACATAGGGAAGAGGGCATGAGGAAGAAATTTGTTACAATGAGGGTGGTGAAACATTGGCTTGGGTTGTCCAGAGAGGTGGTGGATGAACCATCCCTGGAGACATCCCAGGCCAGGCTGGACGGGGCTCTGAGCAACCTGAGCTGGTGAAGATGTCCCTGCTCATGGCAGGGGGGGCACTGGATGAGCTTTGAAGGTCCCTTCAACCCAAACTATTCTATGATTCTCATTTTCTAAGACTAACAGGGTTCAAAGCAGAATTAGATATTTCTAAGGGGAATGCGAACTGACAGAACAACAGGTCCATCGATAACAAGGACAGGCGATCTTCATGACTGCAGCAGACCATCTGTCCTCTTTAGGAGATGGGGCCTCTGTCACAAGCAGCACCTCATCCAGGGGCAACTCGTTTGCAATGGGAGCCTCCAGACATTTTCCATGCTACAAATAATAGCACAGCTTCATCCCCGCAGATCAAATGCTGTCTACCTAGATGAAGTGATCTGTGTATTTCCAGTGCATCTGCAAAGATGTGTAATTACCCCTGAGTAGTTTTTCCTGAGGGCATTTGGGGAGGTAAAGCATGGTCCCACCTAAAGCATCCCTCCTTTGGGCAAATTCCCACATATTTCAAAGGGAGGAAAAAGAAATCAAAAAGGAGAGATTATTATTTGTTTAATGAACCTGCAGAAGTGCGTTTCTTTCTGGGAATCTTATTAAAAGTCCTTTCCTCATGGAAATGCGGCTGGTGAGTAGGTACTTTGTCAAGTCAAAGAGAGAAAAAAAACCCAAACAGATCGGAAGTCTAATCACATTGAAACCATATGTGCAGCATATGTCAGCAGTTACAGAGAGCTTTAGAAAAAACAACTACAAAACCTCGGCCTCTGACTTCAAAGGGGTTTTAAAAGGGCCAAAATTTTGATCTCTAAATTTCTGCCCTTTAGGGAAAAGTCGTGGGGATTATTTTTGTGTTTGTGTCTGCCTGGTTTTATGAATAGTTTTGCTACAGAAAAGTAACCAAAGGTCCCTACCATACAAAAAAACCCCACCTATCAGAGCCGGCTTCCTCCGTGGGACCGTGCAGATCCCAGCACACATTGAGTCAGTCTTTTCACAAGCCATGGCTCTGTTTTAAAGCCCAGTCCCGCCTTTGAAAGATGGCTTTATTCAAGAACAGCATGATGGGGCTCTGCGTTTCCTGCCTCCCCTGGTTTCAATACGACATGTGCGTTGTTTGCTCTTGTAAAGTCAAATGGTCTTTCAATCAGCAGTTGAGACCAAAAATTCATTGTGGGTTGGAGGCATTAATGTGGGCACTATCCGTTTTCATCTACAATCATCTCTTAAAATGCTTCAGCATACAGATTGATCATAACACCCTTTTTCATGGCCTTGATCCTCTTCTTTATTGATATGGAGTATCTTTTTGCAGGAAGGCATGGGTTATCGGCATAAACTGAAGTTGTCGTATTACGTCCTGCACAAGCACAGGTCGAATCCCTGAGCCAAATGCTTTGAGACCTAAAGGCAATCTGTAAAGCAAGGTGGAGGAGAACTCTCCTTAGCTTCTGGCTTGGTGGTCAGCACGTGCGAGCTGTGTCTGCAAGCAGTCCTTGGTGATAGGGGTCAGGGTTAAGTGCTCTGTGGAAGCCTTTGAAGTGCTAAAGCAAACATATGACCTGTGATGGCTCAAGACATGGACCTGTTGGAGAGGGGCCAGAAGAGGCCAAGGAATGATCAGAGTGATGGAACAGCTCTGCTATGAAGACAGGCTGAGAGAGTTGGGGTTGTGTAGACAGGAGAAGAGAAAGCTCTGGGGATATCTTATTTCAGCCTTTCAGTGCTTTGGAGGGGCCTGTAAGAGAGATGGAGAGAGACCTTCTAGCAGGGCCTGTTGCGATAGGACAAGGGGTGATGGTTTTAAATTAAAAGAGGAGAGATTCAACCTAGACATGAGGAAGAAATTTTCTACACTGAGGGTGTTGAAACACTGGTCCAGGTTGGCCAGGGAGGTGGTGGATGCCCCATCCCTGGAGACATCCCAGGCCAGGCTGGACGGGGCTCTGAGCAACATGAGCTGGTGAAAATGTCCCTGCTCATGGCAGGGGTGGCACTGGATGAGCTTTGAAGGTCCCTTCAACCCAAACTATTCTATGATGCTTTGATAGGCTGGAGGAGATGCATTTTGAGATCCCAGTTCTCCCACCAGTGACAAGTTTTCTCAGGGGTAAGACAAACCCCCTTCCCAGCAGGGTTTGGGGGAAGCACAGACATGGCAGACAGGGCAATGTGCCAACATGGAGGTGTTAAAAGCCCAGCAGGATGTGACTCACTGAGGAAACTGGTTCTGCCAGGGTGGTGCAATTGTCTGAGCTCAAACACAACCCATTTTCCTCCCACTCACTCCCACCATGAGGTTCTTCTGGGCCACTTGCTCCCACCATTAGGCTTTGCTGGGCCAGCCTCATGTGTCTGTGAGCTGGGAAAGAGTAATTAGAAACCTCTTGGAAAGGAGCTGGTGAAGAAACCAATGTAGTGAAAGTAAGGCAGCTATGTGGAGTTTTTAGGAAGCAGGCTGCTTGCACACAAATATGAGTGTATATGTCCACATGCGGGTATGTGGACTCTGCATCGTGGAGCAAAGGGCACATTTGGGAGCACACACTGGAGTAGACAGGATGGGCCAGCAACAGAAACTGGCTTCTCAGCCAGCCCCAAGCCCACCGAGACTCTTGGCTGAGCCCATATCCTGACCTTGCTCTGTTGAGTAGATGGACACACAACTCAAGACAGGCTTCCTAAAGATGAGTAGTGTTGTAGGACATGACGGGCTGAGAAGCAAAGTTGAGGGGCAGATTTGGGGAGCAACCTGAACATGCAGTCCCATGTGTACCCAGGACCCAGTCATGGCCAAGGATTGCGGTGCAAAGGCTGAAGGGGGCTGACTGAGGGGAGGTTTCTTTTAGACATTGTGAAAAACAATCGCATTTTTTGCAGTCCTCCTTAGTGGCAGAATGGGTGCAGGAAAGGCCTTCTTCTCTCTCAGGGAACAGGGGCTATGAGCAAAGCTTTCGCCCTTTCTCCTGTGGCAGTTTTCCAGCAAGCCCCATGCACCTTCTTTCCTCATTTGATGACTGTCAAATATGAATTCATTCTGGTATCCCAGATAACTTCCCCCAGCACAAACTTACCTATCGAATTCCTACACAGCATGCACCATAGGGGAACCCCATCTGATCCTTGCTTCACTTAGCCCTCAGTTTTTCTCCTCTCTAGTACCAAGCTCCAGCAGATACACCTAAAAGTCATGACCTTCTACAGCCTTAGTAATTTTTCTACAGACTACAGACTTCTACAGACTTAGTAATTTTTTACTTCCTCTGCTGCTGTTTTAAAGGCTTGTGGGAAAGACTTCAAGTTGAGAAGCTACACGGAAATGTCCCTGACATTACCGACTCTTTGAGGCAAGATAGTCCACCAAAATTATTTGTAAATTCAAGCTGATGGGAGGCCAGAAGGGGACAAGGACTACCCTTTTGATTTGTATTATGACTTGTCACTACTGTTCTGTGCTTCAGCTTGCTCTGTTCCAGCAGTGTCAACTCATTCAGTAAAATACATGACATTTTATTCGAAGATCCAGCTTCTTGATCATCTGCAAACATTTACATTCCATTTAGAAAATGCAGGACATATCAATCATTGGAAGCCACTGAAAAAGAGCTAAGAGAAAACTCTCAGGGCTCAAGACCTAGATGAAGTTTTAAAATATCTTCTCTTCTTTTTACATTCCAGTGTTTTCAAGGAAAAGTTGTTTTGTGGTAGCCTGATTCATCAGTTCATTGCACCTGGGAGTTGATCACACTTGAGTTTTGGACATGGTCTGCAAGAAAGAAGTTCAAACAAGCCCAAGCAAAATGAATCAAATATGATGATTGTGACTCACAGGAGTACTAGAAAGTCATTTTGCATGTTTTACCTAGAGAAATAAGAGCACGTAAGGCTATATAATCACTTCACGCATAGAACTGTAAGCAGAGGGAGACAGGCTGTGCAGGTTTGCCACAGCAGATAGAACAAGGAAGGGGAGATTAAATTTAGCTGGCTATTAGGAACAATTTCCTGAGAGTGAAGACAATTAGGCAGTGGAACTGTTTTGCCTAGTGAGGTAATTACTGCACAAACACTGGATGGACGCAAGCCAAGATTAGATAAGCATAGTGGAAAATGTTGTACAAGGTCTCTTCTGATGAGCCCAGAGGGGCTGGCTTTGCTGGCAGCACGCCCGGCCGAGCAGTTGGAGGAAACTTTCCCTGAAAAGTTCTCGAGATGACAAGGGACAACAAGACTGCAGGACCGGAGTTGGCTGTCTCATCAGGGTGGAGAGCGATGCATCAACCCCCCTTGCCACAAAAGCCTGCGAAGGGTCTGAGGCAGCTAGGAAATGAAAGCAGATGCAAAACAAAAGCAAGGGGACAGATTTTCTGGAAGAGGTCGCATCTGACAGCTGAGCACTCGAAAATCAGGACTGCCGCAGTATCTCACAGAAGGAAGAACCACGGCTAATCCACATTACAGCTATTTCAGTGCTTTTCCCCACAGTGATGCAAGCACTAACACGAAAGGGACAGAGACCTTAAAATAATATTCACACCCACCAGGAATTCTGCCTGCCCATAACAACATCAGATCACTCCATCCTCCCAACCAATATACTGAAGCAAAACTTACAGATCTCCACATTTGGCCATGCAATGGACCCATTCTCTCTGTTTTCTATGTCAAAATGAAAATATCCATAGGAACATGCTATTAGAGGGATTTCCTGGCAAGGCAGAGCTGCCCTTAATATCTTCATGCCCATGTTTTCCAGTAACTCATGGGATGGGGCAACCCCGTTGTGTGAGGAACTTTGTCCGCTGGAGGAGTATCACTGACATTGATTCCTACCCTGAATCATTAGGTTTAAAGACCTCTCCAAAATATATTTTTCTCAACTATGACAATACACAGTCATAGAATGATAGAATCGTTTTGGTTGGAAAAGACCCTCAAGATCATCAAGTCCAACTGTTAACCCAACACTGTCACTAAATCACGACCGTAAGAACTGGATCTACGCATCTTTTAAACACCTTCAGGGATGGTGACACCACTACTGCCCTGGGCATCCTGTTCCAATGCCCAATGATCCTTTCTGGAAAGAAATTGCTCCCAAGATCCAATTTAAACTACCCAGTCACAACTTGAGGCCTACTCCTGTAAGCAGGATAAGGGGATGAGAGAAGGACCTGGTCTCACCGACAGACAAGGCTCCATCTCAGAAGAAAACCCCAATCACAACCCTGTACCATGACTGAAGTCTGAGAGGAAAAGGCAGCCTGGAGAAAGGAGCAAGTGAACCATTTGGGGCTGGAAGTAGAATATCATGGAGGCACAGAGCAATTCTTTTGGGGTACCCAGGGAACCCATCTGGGTACCACACAGGGTCACAAGAGGGTATGAAAGACAGAGGAGAGCGTGCAGGTGTAGGAACCCTGCCAGTCTTTGTACAGCAAGGATGGGCGTAGAACAATGCCTCGTCTCAATGCTGGGTTTAGTCTGCCAGGCACTATGGTTAACACAATATGGGTGTTAGGTGCTTTACACTGGAAATTAGGCTACTTAATCGAACTGCTGTGTTGTCCAATGGTTTTACAGCAGTGTATTTACTCACTGTATGGGTAGGAAAACCCCTGTATTTATTTATCTGCCTCTTTAAATAGGTGCAGCCCTATCAGGGACGAGACAGAAGGCAACGATTCTCCACCACCACCATAACCACCGTTCTTAGGGAAACTCCTTCAAAGTGGAAAAAGCCACAGCCGAGCAAACACAGCAAAGGATGCTGAGAGTCCCAGGAGGCAGGCAGCCTAGCACCAGCCTGCCTTTATCCCTCCACATTTGATGTGAAGTCAGTAAGCAGAGGAGCTGGAGCCCAGAAGATGTGGCTCGAGTTATAATTATGTGTGGGAGGCTGCAGTACAGTTGCCCCATTGTTTTTTCCCCAAGAAGAGCAAGATGGGGACCATACCTGCACAAGGAGCATCCTCTCTTCTCCCCACTGCAGCACCACACTGTGCTGGGGCTCTTCATCCTGCTGCCCAGTTCCCCCAGTCTGCTTTGCACAGCAGATGGGTCATAGAGGATAAAAGAAGCAGCTGCACGCAGACTCTCAATGCTGCCATACAGGTCAGGCTCTGCAGGCAGACCAAGAAGTAATGGAGATGCCATTGCCCACGCCAGTCTCTGGTGGTCATCAGGAACCTTGCTTGTACCAGCTGGTCCTGCTTTCCACCAGTTTCTTGCAGAAATCAGGGAAGAAAGGGTAAAAATCCTCCAGAAAGCACCAACATATGTCCTGAGACCACATGAGTGACGTGAGTGGTTTGGCTCCTTGTCTTGGTAGGGAGTCCACATCTGCAGGATCTTCCTTGGCTTCTAGCTCTGCCAGAAGGACAGAGACTATACTTGCCCCATTCTGCTATGGTGTAAACCAGAAAGATCCTCTACTTGACTCACTGTCCTGTTTTGGTAGGTTTTTGCATTAATTTATTTGAAGAAGAGTCAACTGCAGAACCAGTCTCAGATCGAGACAATACACTGCTAAATTTCTGTGTGGTAGCATCCGAAGCTTTGCAAAATGGTACTATCCAGCAATCATACCAAACATTCCTGGGATGTCGAATGGCTCCTCCAAGCAGGATCTAATCAGCACTGTCTAGAGCAGCTTGCACCAAGTATTTAATGTACACTGTGTTGCTCTGGGAATGCAATCCAGTCTCATCTCCGCTGTCTCTTCTACTCCTAACAATGCTCTGCTCAGACATTTCAGAGATATTTTTACCATGATCCCAAATTCCTTTCCTGGCTAGTAGCCTGCTTTTGACATTTTTCCTATAAAGCACAAGTTTCCCTCTCAAGTGCATTAGTCCCAGCTCTTTCAGGGGCTGGATTCATTCAGTTTGTCTGCCCCGGCTTTCTGCTAGTGTGCTTCCCTCGAAACCAGGGACGTTGCTCCTCTGTAACCTGTTCAAACAAGTAAGGATTATGTGACTCATGTGGAGTTAAATCAGGTTGAACACCCCAGTATAAGGTGCCAGAATAACGGGACCTCGGCTCACAGACCCTCAAAATCCACACTGAACATCATCCATGGGTTAATGGTTTTAAACTAGATATGAGAAAGAAATTTTTGACTGTGAAGGTGGTGAGACCCTGGTCCAGGTTGGCCAGAGAGGTGGTGGATGAACCATCCCTGGAGACATCCCAGGCCAGGCTGGATGGGGCTCTGAGCAACCTGAGCTGGTGAAGATGTCCCTGCTCATGGCAGGGGGGGCACTGGAAGAGCTTTGAAGGTCACTTCCAACCCAAACTATTTTATGATTCTACGATTCTACGTGCTGAGCAGCCCTGGTGTGCCTCTCCTGCCTATGACTCTGCCATCCCCTGCCTCATGTCCCCAGGAGGGGATGCATGAAAGGTCCAAAGAGCCTTCACCGTTACATCCTTTTTGTGGCTCCTCCATTTCTCCTGTGCCTCAACTCACCAAGCAACCCATCATCCCACATCAAGAAAGGGACCTGCAAGACCTGAGACGGTTCTTTGATAATTACTCCATAAACTCCTGTTTGATTGAACTTCTATGATACCCATAACACAAGCCTAACCCTAACGTACTCCTCTGGGATGCGGTGATGCCTTGGCCAGGCACCATTGAAGCAAAAATGAGAAGCAAAGATCATGTGTGTTTCGAAATGATGCAGTCATCCTGAAACTGCTCACAGAAGGAATCAATAAATGCCTGCTCGTCGTGGCCACTGTTTATCAGCCTTGCCTTGACTATTGCTAATTTGCAACCCAGAAAGGCTGCATCAGGCACGTTAGGGGAGTTCATGTTGTGAGCTGCTACCTAAGCAAATATAGGATTTGATAAATAATTAACAGGAGCTGTAATATTGAACTATCCTCTGAAGGGTGGGAAGGAACAGGAGGAATAAAGAGAGGCTTATCAGGATACATCAGGCTTATAAAACCGTATTATTTTCTGACCTTGGCTCTAAGCCTGGTCTCTACCTGTTCTGCTCACCTCTGATCCAAGTAGAAGCCAAAACTCTCCTCCCAGGGATATCATTTGAGGAGACAGGCAGAGGGTTCTTTTGCTACATGCTTTGCAGGGCATCAAGTGTGGTCTGCATGTAGACGGGTTTGCTTGTGCAGAGAGGCACAAAAAGGGTATGGAAGGATCCTCAAACCTGAATTAGGAACACAAGTTCCCATTTATCAACTGCTGGTGGAGTTGAATGTTCCCTTCATTCCTCTAGAGACCTTTCTCCCAGAGCTGTTCCTGTCAAGAACAGTTCTATTGTGAGGACAGGCTAAGAGAGGTGGAGTGTTCAGCTGGAGAAGAGAAGGCTCCAGGGAGACCTTATTGCGGCCTTTCTGGACTGAAAAGCGGCCCATAAGAAAGATGGGGACAGACTTTTGAGCAGGGCCTGTTGCAACATGCTTTGAAAGTCCCTTCCAACCCAAACTATTCTGTGATTCCATGATTCCAAGATACAGGCAGTTGGTGCTTGCTAAAGTCAGCTCTAAAAGGCTGTTGGCATGAGAGAAATGCTCTCTCCTCCAGCCAAAACCACTGAGTTGAATATTTTCCCATCGCGTGCTTTGTGCCCATGCTCTGTTGACTCAGAGCCACGTTTCCAACCCCAGCAGCAGGAGCAGCGTCCATCTACCACTTCAGAGCAGGCTGTGCACCCCTGATGAGGTGCCTGCTGCAGTTCGGAGAGCCCCAAAGCTTCCTGAGGTGCTCACAAATGGTGTGTCCTGGGGGACTGAAGAACAGACAGGCTTTGCAGCTCAGTCACCAGAGACCCCAGCCTGCATCTAGCTTTGCTTTTTTTATACAATCCGCTTCTCCCCCAGCTTACTGCAGGCACCTTCTGCAGGTGGTCACGGCCATTTTTAACTCTTGAGGATCCTCCTTTTGCCTGGAGTAATGTGTTAAAAGTGAATCCAAAGGCTTCAGCAGCAGCACCGTCAGCAGCAGCTCGTTTTCCGTGCCTAGAAAGTGCTCCTGATGTTACATGGCTTAACCCTTCTCAGTTCCATGGTAGCCACACACACAGCCGGAGCCCCTGTGGGGTGAAAGGTGGTTTCCATGTTCCTTTGATGCTTTAAAATCCGTGTATCAGCAAAGCTGAGCAGCATGGTTGTTAGCTCACGCCTACCCTAACACACCAAGTAGGTGTTTTCATACCATCTGTGCCAGATTGAACCCATTTCAGGGCACGTTCTCGAGGGCTGGTCTGCATGAGATACACCCTGAGATGGGTTTTAGGGGGACCATGCTCAGGGTAACTCTGTAGTTTAGTCTTTTTGGCTAATCATTGCTGCATCAATTAGTATTTGCTAGTGAAAATTAGAAAGCATCCGAAATACAGGAGGCAAGGGAGAACTCTCAACTTTCATTGCAATGTTTTACCGAATATTTTGCTAAATATTTAACCTATTTATCTCCTTATTTCATTCATAGGTTATTTCATTACTTCAGGATAAAAATCCTACAGCTGCTGCAGCATTTGGTGGTTCATGTTTTCAGCTCATGTGTTTGAGTCTCTTCCACTGCCTAAACAAGACAGCTTTCCTTTTGGGCTGGGAAGGACCAGCCGTGGCTCTTCTTGGATTTAAGAATTTAATATTTTCCTCTGTTTTCTAGAAATAAAAACATGACCCTAGTGTAAGAACTTTGCAGTCTTTCCATAATGCTTCTACACCTGTGGAGTTGTATTACATTTGGTCTTGTATTACTCGGTTTATGGTTTACGCAATCTAATACAAATTAAATAATGATTGCTTATGCTCCCTCTCTTCTCCTCCCGTCCTCCCTTCCTCCATCCATCCATCCATCCATCCATCCATCCATCCATCCATCTCTGTATCTGCCTATCATATGTGCCGTCTTTGCAATAACTGAATACCTTCCCCGTAAATTCAGTGGCGATTGAGAGGTTCCCAATGAGCTTCTTAGAGCCTGTGGAAGGGCTGACAGGGTTAAGATGTTTCCTGTGGTCAGGTTCAGGGCTTTGATTTGGATGTTTAATTTTCTTCACTTCCTGATAGGTTTTTATTGGGTAAAATCAACCTACAGAATATGAGAGAACTTTACAGAGAGTATGTGTCAGTCCTCAGCATCATATAGATTCTGGAGGGGATTTTATCCGAGGTCCTAGACAAAAATCAGTGGTGTTGGTTGGATGAAGCTGTGTCTGGTGGGAAGTCCTGCAGTCCTGTGCTTGAGGACTTCCCACGCCTCTCTGCGACCCTGTTCCCTGGGGAATTTCTGCTGCTCTTCCTATTTCTTTCTGGTTTGAATTTCTCAAATTTCAGTTTGGCAAACTAAACTCCTTAAGCAAGAGAAACAGCATGCTGGGATTAGTATCAGTTTACACCGAGGTGACGGGGTAAAAGACACACGTTGTTTGGAGTATTGGAAATAACAAGGACTAGCGCATGAGAGGGGTCAAGGCAGGGTCCAGGGAGGAAAGATGAACATTGGCTTATTTTTCTTTCTCTCCCTGAGCAATAGCACTTGAAGTATTCAGTGATGGAAGATGTGACCTGATATGTGTTTGCAGAAAACTGCACCAAACTTGGGAACAGAGCTGAGGAGGCTCTGAGGTGCCTGATCTCAGGGACCTGGGCTCTGGCTGGGCTTTGTCTGTAGCCGTGGTTTGGTTCTGGAGCCCAGTTTGGGAGTGGGATCCAGTTGTGACTGAGCCACCACCTAGTGATGTACGGAGGGACAGGAACCACCAGAAAGACCTTCTAGCAACTATTAGGGCAGATTGAGAGAGTTGGGGTGTTTAGCCTGGAGAAGAGAAGGCTCCAGGGAGACCTCACTGCAGCCTTTCTGGACTTAAAAGTGGCCCATAAAAAAGATGGGGACAGACTTTTGAGCAGGGCCTGTTGCAACATGACAAGGGGCAGTGGTTTTAAACTAAAAGAGTGGAGATTCAGGCCAGACATGAGCAAGAAATTTTTTCCAATGAGGGTAGTGAGAGCCTGTCCCAGGTTGTCCAGAGAGGTGGTGGATGCCCCATCCCTGGAGACATCCCAGGCCAGGCTGGACGGGGCTCTGAGCAACCTGAGCTAGTGAAGATGTCCCTGCTCATGGCAGGGGTGGCACTGGATGAGCTTTGAAGGTTCCTTCCAACCCAAACCATTCTGTGATCCTATGGACTACCCTCCCATCACAGGTAATCTTCCTCTCCTCTCTTCTGCTGTCCAGTTGGCATTGCGGCTCTTCCCATCTCAGACCTTCCCATCTCTTCCTAAATCCAGAGCAAAGGATGGAGAAGGCAGAGGAGGACAATGGTGGGAATGGTGTCAGTGCTGGGATGCAGCTGTGAGAGAGGGGAGTTGAAGAGCTAAAGCTCTTTCAGCCTTTTCTAGCAAACAGTGCCTTAAGAGATGCTTTACATTGCTTGTAGTTCTGGACCCAAGAGAGGAGGGGTCTGGATTGAATAGCATATAACCATATGTCCCCAAAAAGCCAATGTACACATCTAGCTTGCCAAAAAGTGCTGGGGCTTTGCTGGGGACTTGTTTTGCTCTTGCATTTTGTCTCTGGGGCATGACAAGGGAAGGTCAGTAGGACAGGGTGCAGCACACAATGAGCTGGGAGGGGGTAAGAAGAGAGGAGGACAGGGAGTGTTAGGGGACGTGCAAGGAATTCTTTGTAAACCGCAGAATTTTGTGGTTTCAAAAGCAAAATATCTTTCTTTGCATTTGTCTTGCAACCGAAACACGTGCGACTGTTTCTCCTTTATTCCTGATTCGGTGCCTAAGTGGCAGCTTTGGGCTCTGTGAAAAGCCGGGAGCAGCGTTACTGATCCCGGTATGTGAAGATGAACTTCTTGTGGTCAAGGACCAGGCCAAGGAATGAGGCTCCTCTGCCAAGCCCTGCAGCGGGCTGGCTGCCTCGGACACTCAGCACAGCAGCGAGCATCCCTGCAGCTCGAAACCATTAACGATCACGCAGTCTCCGAGGGCATCTGGCTCCAAGGAGAATGGAAAGAGGGAAGGGACAACTTGTCCCTGCCAGTTTGGAAAATGTTGAGGAGAAGCTCTACAAGAAAAAAGCATTTTCCTGGTGAGTTGAACGCCTTTACATGATGAGGATTCATAGCAGCTTTGGATCAAAATATTAACCAGAACATCTGCTGAGACTTTGGGCATCATTAAATTTAACGAAGAACTTCTCTCTGCTCTCTTTGTAAAGGTCAGAGAATAACTGCAGTCAGATGCATCAGATACCTAATTTCCTCAGGCTCACCCATCCTTTCCTAAACCCCAGCCAGGGTCTCCTGGCTGCATCCTGGTGCTTGAGAGCTGAATAACATCTCCTGAGACCCCATCTAGAGTGCTGGTCCAGCTCTGGGTCCTCAGCACAGGACACACATGGACCTGCTGGAGAGGGCCAGAGGAGCCCCAGAAATGACCCGAGGCTGGAACAGCTCTGCTGGGAGGACAGGCTGAGAGAGCTGGGGTGTTCAGCTGGAGAAGAGAAGCTCCGGGGAGACCTTAGTGCAGCCTTTCTGGACTTAAAAGGGGGTTGATAAGAAAGATAGGGACAGATTTTTGAGCAGGGCCTGTTGTGATAGGGCAAGAGGTGACGGTTTTCAACTAAAGAAGGGAGATTCAGGCCAGACATGAGGAAGAAATTTTTTCCAATGAGGGTGGTGCGAGCCTGGCCCAGGTCGTCCAGAGAGGTGGTGGATGCCCCATCCCTGGAGACATCCCAGGCCAGGCTGGACGGGGCTCTGAGCAACCTGAGCTGGTGAAGATGTCCCTGCTCATGGCAGGGGTGGCACTGGATGAGCTTGGAAGGTCCCTTCCAACCCAGACTATTCTGTGATTCTATGATTCTTCCACATGGTTCGTGAGCTCTCACCTACATCAGTTTTAGAGACAACAGCACACCGCAGGATCACAGGTCATTAGTGTATTTTAGCAGGTGGGTCCTGTATTGTACTTTATGTATATGTTGACATGTCATGTTTTCTCATATTAATGCTTGCAAAGCCCTTAGGACCCTTAGGAGTAAAAAGGATTCAGGGATCAAGGGATTGCACACAGTGCATATATTGATTTGCTGAGCAGGGAATGCACTTAAGCCTATGCTTAAGAGAATTTTAGGCTTAAACACATCCTTAAGACATCCCAGTTTGTTGGTTTTATGCAGCTCTGCTATTACAGTCTCTGCTGTAGTATTATTCACTGCATTATTCGCTCTAAAACTTAACAAGATCCCATATCTGCAGAGTAATAAAGGATGGTATTTTCTTTCTGGTTTCTGTTTCAATTCCTCCCTCCTTACACAAGCTGTTACACGTAGGCTGTGAGCTGCAGGCTGCGTACTTTCACCTCTCGCTGGAGGTATCACTGCTATTTCAGGTAGAGTTTTCCTTCCACACTCTCCGTTTTTATTCCACGTGAGCAGCTGGGTTAATTTTGAAGGGTTTGAGCTGCAGGAGGGTGAAAGCGCGCAGCCACACAGACAGGGAGATTTCTGAGCCTGGCAAGCCAAAGCGATCTCTTCTTTCTCTATGCCTTCCCATGGTTTTATTGTCTGCATCAGCCAGGCTCTTGGTTCCAGCTGCAAGTTTTTATTATTCCAAGAATAATCGTTTGGCTAGCAGAGACCTCTCCCTGCAGACACAGGGAAGGAGCAACCCAAATTGATATTGCAGATATAGGCTTGCTTGGATCTGCTCACAATACCAAAGTAAAATAGAGAAAGCAAAGCGATTTTAACAGAAGCATCTTTTTTTTTCTTCTTTTTTTTTTTCTTTTTCTCCTGGTTGGCCTTTCTTTCTCTCTAGAAGAAAAAAGGATAACTGGAAGAAAAGAAAAGAAACATGAGTGGATAACTGCAGAACTGGAAGAGAAGAAGCAGAGAGGCAGACCTTCAGGTCCCCCAAAAGGCCAAATCCAAATTCAGTGGTTTATAGCATATTTGGGTGAGGTCCTTTGGAAGAAATGTAAAAGATGTCCAAGTGTGGCACTTACAGCATCCAGTTACCATGGGTTGTTGTGAGCCCTGAAATGGCTGAACGACTCGTCTCTCCTTGAAAAGAGGCATCAGAGAAGGGGGTCTGAAAATGGCCCTTTTGCCCCAATTCCTCACCCATCAGATGGAAGCCACCACCAACACAGCAATGAGCACAGGAGCTAGGAAGGACACCAGTTTCCATGGCAGGCAGGCGATATGGGTGCCCAGGGCTGACAATTAGAGCTCTCCTGGATACAGAAAGAGTATTTTGTCTTATTTCTCTTCAGTTAAACGCCTGCTTTTGCTGACAAGGTTCATTCCCTTGTCTGTACAAGGTTAGCGTTAACCCAGAGCAATAGTTCTTCCCTCCGCGGTGCACGGACAGACTCCTGCCATCGTACCGAGGAGCACAATACATGCCCCAAGTGCAACATCTGTCCACCCCAAACGGCTACTCTGCCTGCAAAAACACCCCAAACTTCACTTTTCCCAGAGCACTCTGCAGTGCTGAGGTCCCCAGTGCTCGATCTTGAGTTATTATTGCCAATATGAACTCTGCACTTAACCCACAGGCCTCAGTTGCTCTCCACAAAGGATCCAGATGTATTCCCGGACTCCACAGACTTCACTTTTCCGTAGTCGCAGCTGCATGACTCAGTGCTGCGCAGCAGTTTTCATTTCCAAAGCGTTTTGCAAACACGAGCTGACTAAGCCTTGCCAGATCCCCATCCTTTGCCAATTGGACTGAAGGGGCCTCTGAGGAGCACGGCTGCAGCTCAGCCTGGAGCTGCAATTTCAATTTTCAATTGTATAAGCATTTGGGGAGAGGTTGAGAGACAAAGGAAGTTGTTGTTCAGTTGCTGCTGAGATTTTTATGCCTGTTTCTAAAATGCATTCATCGTGTCAAAGAATTGTTTGGGTTGGAAAAGACCTTCAAGATCATCGAGTCCCACCGTTAACCTCACACTGCCAAGTCCAGCTTCAAGCCCTGTCCCTAAGAACCTCATCTACACTTTTTTTAAACACCTCTAGGGATGATCTACTTGTTCAGAAAGGCAGCAGCATCCTAGGTGATGGTAACCAGCTCCCCTCAAAGCATAGGAATTTCTGGGCCTCAGGGGAAGACAAGGAAGATGATATTTAATGCTTTTCCAGTTTTAAAATCTGTGACAACATGAAAGGCAATATTCTGTTTCTAAATCTGTAATCTATCTTCCTCATTCCACCTCTACCCCTAAGGCTGGAGGGAATTAGAGCAAGGGTTGCAGTTTGCGCAGATCAACAATTCTGGCTGCAATAGATCAAATGGAAAAGCAAGTTCTAGTCTCCTAAATTTCTCATGCCATAGCCTCCTCCTCTCAACTTATACCACCTGGAGACCCTCCTCGTGTTGCACTGGTGGTGGCACGGCATAGACAGATGGGTGACATCCTAGGAAGAGCATAGCATGCTGAGAGCATCTCCATTATGTGCCTTCAGAATTATTTAATCGTTTTAGTCTTCTAACAACTAGTAGGATCCCAAGTTGGAACAGGCTGAATTTGCTGCTGGGACAAGCCCCGGCCCAGTGGTTTAACGCATAAAAGTATGGGCCAGTTTTAGGGGCTGTAAGACTGAGATAGGAGAGTTAAGTGCTCAAATCCCAGATAAAGAAATTCTCTATATGACTTCAAACCACTCGGCATCTCAAAAGAGCTGTGATTTTCCAAATGGCTTTTGTATTCAGAGGTCTGCTTTAATATGAAACATGCATCCGTATGCCCACAGGCAGCTTGGAAAACCTCTCTGTGAGTGCTAAGCTTTATCACTTTTAGTGTTTTGATGGAAAAAGGAAGCAAAATCACCGAAGTCACTTCCCATGGAAACGGTGAACCTTCCTTTATCCACTATCACAGACATCACAGCACAGCATGAAGTAACAGTGAGCAATGCTTCAGCTCCCAGTAACACTTGCTGTGACTTAACTAGGCATCCTCTGGGTACTGATGTCTGTGAGCCCGTGCTTTGAATATGGAAGGCCCAATGGTCTAGATGCCATCACTAGTTTCAGGTCTCTCCCGCATCTGCTGAGATGGTTCGATTTTAAGGTCTGCTAAAAGAAAAGTCACTGCTAAAAACACTATCACAAGATGAGAATCTATCTGGAAGAAAAACTCAGTTTCATCAGAGAAGACTTGGCCTGGGGAATAGTGAGTCTACACAAACCATGGTCTGGTCTGTACCATCTTGCAGTCTAAGCATCTATAGATGCTTATCTATACCTTGGTTGTGCGAGGTGTCATTCAGAAGCTCAGGCCAACCCTGAAGTCATAAGCAGAAAACAACAATCAAGAAAATCACCAGGAGAGGAAATCATGTGTTGGCAGCTCTCTGGTCTGACCATGGTTTTACTGATCGTTTTGTCCTGTAGAGTAGCTTTGGCAATTTGATATATTTCATTGATTTTCCTAAATGCAGACTCTGAGTTATGTATTTTTGAGATCCGTCTATCACTTTCTCTCATAACTAAGTGTATATTTCTATTCAGGTATTGACTTTTCCTGTAAGAGGTTGGGAGTCAGGAGTGGAGGTCTCCTGAGAAGATGTGCTCTGGGATACTCAATCCCATATCAGTGGACTTCATAATGAGTGAATTTTAGTTGCTTTAATGATGCAGCAGGTCAGCTTAGATGATCATATTGGTTCCTTCCAGACCTGGGATTTCTGAATCATTGTTGTGACTTTCACTATGGCTCGTTAAGAAAAAATATCAGTTACAGATGGTTTTGTCCTCCATCCTCCAGTTCCAGCCTTGGTAAGGCCCAGCTGTGCTGTATATTTTAGGTGTTGAGGAGAGAAGGCGATATGCAATCATTATACATGTTGGCATTAACTGTTCACAGGAGAGAATGAACTCCATGATCACAGAAAAATCACAGCTGATCTACATTTGCGCTGCTCACCTTAGATGTATTTCTCTGGAGAAATACCAGTTGCATGTTGCTTTTTCTCCATTGAACATGATGAAATACGGACCAAGCTGCTCTGCTTATCACATTCCAGCCCTTCCCTCTAAGCCCATACAGTGTTTTCAGGTATGCTCTAGTTGTTCAGAAATGCCACTAATGATCATTACTCCATTTATTTTCTTGTGCATTTTAGACCCTAGAGTCTGCGGTCCACAGAGTGTCTGTCTGCAGGATACTAGTTGTGGCTAGTACAAAATTCCCGGTGAGAATCTGGGAATTTCCCTGGACTTATTCATTGGGACTCCACAAAATGAGCATCGTGGATCACCATTCTGGCTCTATCTCATACTATTTTGCAGTGGGTTAAGTGACAAAACTGAGAGCAATGGTGATCCAGGCTTGGCTGTTTCTTGGAGGATTCTACCATGAACTACTAAAAAATTGCATTGAATGTCCACTCCTAATCCGAACTCTGGAGGTGTTGAGGTGGTCAGTTTTAAGCTGATGGCATCATTCCTCGAGGTAGCTGTCTTGCCTGTTGCCCTTTGGTGAGACACATAAGTGTAAGTGTCTCCGTCGACATCTGAGATGGCACCACAATCAGCAGAGATTTGGTTGATGGGGATGCAAAGGGATTCCGTTGTCTCTTAAACCCAACACCCGTGTTTACTTAGCTGACTCTGGACTACATTGATTGTGTTGACTAGAGGCTCAGCTAGCGCAAACAAAAACACCGACTGCCTTTTGAGATGGCATCGGGTGTCTGACATGTCCACATGGGGCCGGATGACATGACACAAGACCTGTTTTCTTCCGTGCCCTAAGGGAATGACAGCTGTAGGCCAGCAGGAAAGCCCAGAGAGCACCTCACGTAGCACTGGGTGGTTGTATTTAGGCAGCAACTGCATTTCCATCCGTTGCTGTGGGAAGTTAGATACATATCTCACACGCAGACATTCAATGCTGAGACATAAATGTAGGTATAATACCTTAAATCCAAACTGAATCCTATTCTTTTATGTCCCCTCTATTCACTGTGTTTTCTACTTTAGAATATTTTAATAAACTTCTTACCACATATCATAAAAATTAAAGGAAGACAGGTTGCTCCTGTGGTGGGAAAACAACATTTTGCAGGTTCATACTCAGGTGATGGATGGGAATGTCCCAGAACCGTCGTAATAAATATTACTGAATAAAATGTCATAGAATTGTGGAATGGTTT